>BRXY01000198.1:0-14774 GCA_030267945.1 Triparma strigata
AACCCTAACCCTAACCCTAACCCTAACCCTAACCCTAACCCTAACCCTAACCCTAACCCTAACCCTAACACAGCGTCTCCTCGCAAAGCCTCTGAGACAGCACTGCTGATTGGCCGCCCAAGGCTCTCCATTCGGGGCTTTAGAAAAATGCTGATTAGCTTGCAAAGCATGTCGAATTTTGAATGAATAAGAATGAGAATGAAAAGGTATTTTGGTAATAGAAATGCACAAAAAACCTATAATGACTCCTGCCGCTGGAAGAATTCCTGAACCTCAACTGGCCTGATTGGAAGGTTCAAACCACGTAGACCTTCTCCGGTCCCTTCCCCTCCCCCCCCCTCCTCCTCCTCCCACATCTCCCCCACCCCCTCCTCAAACCCCTCATTGACAGACTTTGTCGACGCGCAAATAGAAACTTTATCGACTTCCTCAACCACCCCGTCCTCCTCATAGTCCTCGCCGGAACCAACGTGGTGCCTGTCCATCCTCAAATCAACATCATCGATGTACTCGTCCTTTGAGCAAAGTGCAGTGAAGTGACGGGTAAGAATCATGTTGATGGTGATGTGATAGTGGCGTAGTAGCGATGAGTTAAACCAACAGCTTAGAATCATCGTCAACATTTATTCATTTGCATGCTCGCCTTCTTACCTCTTCCTCAACATCCTCCACCCTTTCGTTCCTCAGCATTATGCTGCTAGCACAGGTAGCCGTGTCGCTCCCTTTTTGGCTGTCCCAGTAGTCGACTTCGACGCGCTCGGGGGAGATATTGCCCGGCTTGGAACGGGGAGTCGTGGGAGGCGTTCGGAGCGTGTGCGGAGGCCTAACGTTCAGATCAGCCACCCTCTCCAACCCTGTCGGCGTAGAACATATCATTAGATCTTTTTGGCCTGTTGTCAACCAAAAAAATGGTTTCTATTCTCTCACCTTCGACGCCTTCCCTCTTTCTCTCAGCATCCCCCTCAGCCCCCTTCCTCCAACCCTCCAACCCGCTTATAACCACCCCGACCGGAAATATAACCTCATAACAGAACCCGAAGATCCTGCTCAAGTACCCGTAGACCCCTGGCACCTCGTAACTTACGCAAAGGAAGAGCACCAAAAACGACACCGAGTGGATCGTGAAGCTCGTCATAGCCGTGCGATTGAAGACGGACTTGCCTTCTCCGAAGAGGAGCTCGTACTGCAACGGGCGAAGCGAGACGTGTGTGGAAGATTGTATCAACGGCGTTAGAAACGGTGGTGGAGTTGACAGCAGTAACATTCCGTACAAAAGTCCCGGAGGCTGCCTTCTCACCTGTTCGAAGAGGGTGGGTCCGCTGACGCTTATTAGGATTAAGTACTTTCGGACTTCCTGCGCGTCGAGGAGGAGGTGGAGGAAGGTTCG
Source organism: Triparma strigata (assembly GCA_030267945.1). Taxonomy (NCBI): domain Eukaryota; class Bolidophyceae; order Parmales; family Triparmaceae; genus Triparma; species Triparma strigata. The sequence continues at coordinate 1,388 of BRXY01000198.1, forward strand.
GGAGAGGTGGACTACGAGGGTGAAGAGGGTGAAGAGGACGCGCTTTTTTGAGAGGAGGGAGTCGACGAGGACAAAGGGGGACGTCAGGAGGAGTTGAAAGAAGGACTTTGGGGCGGGGGAGCAGGGGGGGGAGGGGGGGGTTAGATGGGATGGGTTGTGGTGGGTTTTTGTTGAGTTTAGCATTATCCTTACCTCCTTCTTCTTTTGGACTTCCTTCCCTCCTGCGACGAACATATTGGTTGTGAGTTAGTATAAACTACCCCTCCTTTACGACTCGCTAATCGAACGATTTCTTCTCACCTCTCCTCGGGCTCCCGGCAGGGCTGCTCATTGGGCTCTCCTCGATCATGAAACCCCCCCCAGCGATTACGAGGTCCTGGAGGTCTTCGCGGGCCTCGTCGGACGCCAGCTGGAGCTTGTGAATTAAGGCGAGCGAGTTCGATGACGACACTGTGCGGGGGAGGAGACATTTTGTAGGAGGAGATTATGTGTTTTGTGGGCGGTGTGTTAGATGATAGCTGAGATAAGTGCAGCGAACGTTGTCTTCTCACCGTGCTTGAGGAGGTTAGGCAATGACAATCTCTTCAGATCCGCCGGCGGCGACAGAGGATTGATGATCGGTGGCGGCGGCGGGTGCATGCTCGCCTTCTTAGGAGAGGGCGGTAGGTTCTGCAGCCGCTTTTGGAGGAGGTTGTTGTAGCGGTCGTAGACCTGGAGGGTGGGTGAGGAGCAAAGCGAGCGATGAGTAGTTAGAAGCTTTAGTGGCACTGACGGTGGCCAAAATAGTACTCGGAGTGAAGAGTATTGAATCTCACCTTCTTCCGTTTGGCAAGCTTCTCTCGTTTAACTAGTTTGGAGAAGGACACCGACGTTGATATGAGAGTGTAGATGGCGTAGTAGACTAGGAACTGCGGTGCAATGATGCCCCACTGTGGTGAAGGCGAGGTGTTAGAAGGTGTTAGAAGGTGTTAGAAGGTGTTAGAAGTTAGAGCGCGCACACACACACACATATGACGAGCTGCACGATGAGCTGGTGCAGGGACTGGTGCAGGGACTGGTGCAGGGACTGGTGCAGGGACTGATGCAGGGACTGGTGCAGGGACTGCTCACTCACCGTGGGAAAGATGACCAGACTCTCAAAGAGCAGGAATAACCTTACTATTATAGACTGAACGCCTATATAATCGCTATAGTTATCGTAACCGTTGTCACCGTTGTCGTAAGAATGAGATACGGAGGTTGTACCCATTCCTCTAACTGGAGAGCGCACTACTGTGCCTCTAACTGGAGATACAGTGCCTCTAACTGGAGAATTAACAGGAGACATGGTGGCGTCGGAACCTGACATGGAATTAAAAGGACCTTACGTCGCCGTACGGACTGATTTAATAATGCAGTATTACAACTGTTGAGTGAGAGGACCGATTGTTGGCCTTAGAATTAGTAGTCGCGTGCTTGAATGTTGCAAAATTGGTTGCCTAATGTCACTTTTTCGCCAATATAGAATTCTGGCCCAGTTCCAGAGGATTTTCCATTTCAGCCCATTTCAGATTTGGGGGACAAGAGGCGAAATGAGCTCGCCACTTCCTACTGCTGCTACTGCTGCCACCGTTCCACCAACAGTCCGCTAGACGTATCGTATAATTATTTCAGAAAACTGTGTGTCTGCATCGTCAATCAGTACGGTGCGTTCAGTCATCGTGTCGCTCAATTAATCATTAATAGAGAAGTCTTCGACAAATAGTTCGGAGCGTGCCTCCAATCTCGTGCTAACAGTGCTAACAGTGCTGCTAACAGTGCTCAATCGCCCGACATTCGGCTACTCTAACCCGACATTCCTCGTCACAAATTAATAACTACATACAGAACGTACAAGGCCCTGAAACGCCACACACACGCTCCCGTAAGTCCCCAAATAGGGCACAAATAGGGCACAAATAAGGCCCATCAAATAAGGCCCATCAAATAGGGTACACACAAATAGACAAAAGCTACAACAAACACCATGTCAACGAACGACATCTCCGAATACATCTCAATTCTAAAGCGTGGCGACTGCATAACCGAGTCCCAGCTCCGGCACCTCACCCTGACAGTGAAGTCCCTCCTCATCGAAGAATGCTCCGTGGTTGCCGTCTCCTCCCCCACCTCCATCTGTGGCGACCTCCACGGTCAGTTCTACGACCTCCTGACCCTCTTCGAGACCGGAGGTCAAGTCCCTGACACCTCCTACGTCTTCATGGGTGACTACGTCGACCGAGGTCACAACTCCGTCGAGACCCTCATCCTCCTCCTCTGCCTCAAGGCCCTACACCCAGACAGGGTAACCCTCTTAAGAGGCAACCACGAGAGTAGACAAATAACCCAGGTGTACGGTTTCTACGACGAGTGCCTCCGGAAATTCGGCAACGGCAACGCATGGAGTTACTGCGTCGACCTGTTTGACTATTTTTGCATAGCTGCTCTAGTCGACGGGAAGGTGCTGTGCGTGCACGGAGGGCTTTCGCCGGAGATTAGGACGATTGATCAGATGAGGTCTATAGATAGGCAGCTGGAGATACCGCATGAGGGGGCTTTCTGCGACTTGATGTGGAGCGACCCGGAGGAGATATCGGAGGCGTGGCAGATTAGCCCCAGGGGGGCGGGGTATTTGTTCGGGGAGAAGGTGAGGACAGGATGGCAGCAACGTCAACGTCCGTAATTTTAATTCTAATTCTAACTCAATGTCCCTTGACACAGGTCACTACCGAATTCAACGCCGTTAATAACCTGGATTTGATAGCCCGGGCTCACCAGCTCGTCATGGAGGGTCGTAAGTACTTGTTCAACGAGAAGTTGGTGACGGTTTGGAGCGCCCCAAACTACTGCTACCGGTGCGGGAACGTTGCGAGCATAATGATGGTCGATGAGAATTTGCAGCAGAACTTCAGGTGAGAGGGTGTCGAGGACGAATCCAAAATCTGCAAAAAACTACGATACTTCCAAACCACTCCGCTTTCGCGACTTGCTTCCGCTTCGCTCATCGATCTAACGTCTTCACACTCGCTTCGCTCGTTCGCTTCGCTCGTCGCAGGTTCTTCAGCGAGACGGAGAAGAGTGTCCACGGAGGCCCTAAGGGGGAGGAGAGGAACGCGCTGCAGCCGTACTTTCTGTGATATTTTGATATTTTATGGTTCGGGTTCGGAGGGGGTGGGAGGGGGGAGGAAGAGAAAGGGGAAAAGCAAGGAATGACAGGCAGAGTTTCATAAATAAAATTTCATTCATTTCATCGTTCATCTTTCACTCCACTCCATCCAGTTCCCCAAAATCCACTGCGTCTTGAACGGCTGCAAAGATCAAATTCCTGACCTCGCCCACCAGCCTCTTCGATTTTTCCACTTCGCACTCAACCTGCATGCTGACGACAGGATCATGCAAAGACGGCCTCAACATGAACCAGCCCTCTCCCCACTCCCCCTCGAGCACTAGCCGAACCCCCTCCCGGTTCAGCTCGTCCACCTTCCACCTCCCGTCATTCTTCACCGCCTCCTCGATCCGTTCGTAAATATTGATTGTCGGCGTTTCTTTTGGTTGCAGGACCTGCAAACAAGTCGAGGAGCGAAGTCAAGATATGAGACGAGTTAGTCCAGTATAAAGTCTATCGGTCGTGTTTTGGTGTGTTGGCGGATGGTCTCGCATCTTCTCACCTGCAACCTCAATTCCTCCTCAAAGCTCGCCTCCTCCAGCCCTTCAATCCAATCCATAACGCTTCCTCCCTTTCCCCCCGCCTCCCTCCTGAAGGAGGAGCCGAGAGAGGAGCGAAAGGCGAGTTAGAATAAGGAGCCGGTTAGCGAAACGACGAATTTGAATTACATTGCGGTGATGCATTGCGGGAGCAAAGTGCTCACGCTCGCACGTTCGCTTCTCGCAGCCTCTCACCTCCTCCTCGCCAACTCGCACACCACCACAATCGCCGAATACGTTCCGTCGTCCATAAAAGAGTTCCCCCTAAACGCCGAGTGGCCGCTGGTCTCGATCGCCAACTCCGCGTCCACCCCTTCCCCGCACAGCCTCTTGGCCTCGTTGATGACGTTCATGTAACCCTTCTTGAACCTGACCATCCTCATATTCTTCAAACCATTGACGAACTTCTCCAGCCCCAAACTCGTCACGCTGCAAGCAAGCGAGCGGTGACGGGGTGAGTGGCAGCTTACCGGGGAAAAAACCGTCGATATCGACATTAAACGTGTTTGTGTTGTGTGTGTTTTCTTTCTTTTCTTTCTCACCTATCCGTAACCACGACAATCTCCTTCCCACCCTCATTATTATTAGCCAATATACTCGCCATAACAGCCACGAATCTGTTCCTATTCAGCGGAACGAACCTCCCGTTTTCACCAGGCGTTATGAAGCCTACACGGTCACCGTCCGTGTCGAGCATTATACCTAAATCGACTTCTGATGATTTTTCACACGCTTTGATCGTCTCTGCGGGACGATTTTAGCAAAACAAAACAAAAGCCTCAGCGTTTAGAATAAAGCAGAAACAGTGCTAAACGAAACCCTGTTCAGCTCTCTCTCTCTCTCACCTGTTACCATCCTCTTCGCTTCAGGGTTGGGCGGTCCGTTCTGAAAACGACCGTCAGGTTTTAAATTAATACTGCATGACACGTCGGCCCCGCACCGTCCCAGGACTTCGTTGAGATAAAACCCAGACCCTGAACCAGAATTAAGCAGAACCTTCAAACCCGATAAACCCTTAGGGCCGAGAGACGATTCAACGTAATCGACTAAACTGGCTACATAAACCTCCATATAATCGACTCCCTCCCCCCTCCCCTCATTCTCGTATTCCTCCCCTTCGATCTCGTCGTAGATCCTCCCCGCGACCTTCAGGAGTTCGTCCCTCCTTTCTACGCTGACCGGGCCGTGTTTATCGAATATTTTGAAACCGTTCTTGTCGGAAGGTAAGTGAGAGGCGGTCACTATGCAGCCGTAATCGGCGTAACCTGTTAGGCACGCTTGGAAGATGCTAGGGGTGGTGGCTATGTTGGTGGTTTTAGTTGTTAGGCCTTGAGTAGTTGTTAGGCCTAGGGAGAAGGAATTTAGGAGGGAAGGACCGGAGAGACGAGGGTCGCGACCGAGGAGGAGACTTGATGAAGGGGGGAGGGTGCGGGCGAGTGCCGCACCGATAGAGTAACTTATTCTGGGCGTCAAGTTTTGTCCAGAGGATGAATTATCAGCCGATGAGGCCGATGAGAAAGTGCCTCGGATATCAGACCCTGATTTAAGGTACGATAGATCATAAGATCTGACTACTGCTAGTAGTAGTAGAAGAAGTAGAAGGAGAACCATGGCTACAGTGCTCCGATGCTGCGGTTATTATTATTGTTATAGCTGCTCTTAGATGATGAGGTACTTGTACTTTCACAGTTACGATCCTTATAGTGTCACTTTAATCAGTTTAAATCAATTTTAACGCTATTTACGATAATACCAATGAGGTGACCTTGAAAGAGTGTGGCTGACGTCGATTTGAAATAATAATATTTAGGAACGGTGCAGTAGCGCGCGAGAGAGAGAGGTTAGCGTCATGTGACTGGAAAGTTGTCCTGGAAAGTTGCCCTGGAAAGTAAAAATAACCGTAAATCTCGTACCTTTCGACGATACACGTTTTCTCGTCGTACAGTAAGTCCTGCGCACGTGTTTGCGTCTGTGTTGTATATTTTTTGTCTCGTTTAAATGCGTTATTGTCGGACAATATGCGACAAACGTTGGGCGTCCAACCCTTTGTCTCTTCTGGTTCCCAAGCCAGGGTCCCACAGGATCCCATAGGATCAGCATACGACCGCACTGCAATTCCAACTCACTCTAACTCCGCAATCTTTAGAATAAACAATAATAATAGTCGGGTAACAGGCCCTAGTACAGTACGTACTGTAACTAATATGTGGTTCTGCCCCATCTGCGCGAACCTCCTCATGGTCGACGGCACCCTCTCCTCTCCCTCCTCCTCCTTCGTCTGTTCCACCTGCCCTTTCAAAAAGTCAATTACCTCCAAGCGCCGCAACCGCATAAAGCTGAAGAACAAGACCGTAGACGATGTGCTGGGGGGGGCGGGAGCGTGGGAGAACGTGGATAAGACGGAGGCTGTTTGTCCAGAGTGCCAGCATGGGGAGGCCTTCTTTATGCAGATACAGATTAGGAGCGCGGACGAGGTGAGAGCAGTTGAGGGAAGGAGTAAGGAGCGGCGCCAGCCAGCGGAACCGCCCAGGCGACCGCTTTTCACAGGCGACCGCTTTTCACAGGCGACCGACCGACACTCACACACACTAACTTGCCCCCTCCCTACAGCCGATGAGCGTATTCTATAAATGCGAGAAGTGCAGCCACCAGTGGTGCCACCGATAAAACAATCAAATTAAACCAAAAATCATTTTTCGAAAAAACAAATAAACATTTTGCGCGTATTCGTCTGAATCGCATTCTTTATCTTAAATCACTTTTCCCTCTCTCTCTCTCTCTCTCTCTTCTTTCTCCTTCCAAATAAATAAATACCTAAAAAGAAACCTCCAAACAAGTCTCTCAAACTTAACCCTAAACGGGGTGAACCTTGTTCCCAGCTCCACTCGGCGCGTCAGCATCCCCCTGCAACTCCGGCGGGTGCCCGTGAACCTTGTGGTGCGCCATCATAACCTTATACTCCTCAAAGTCAAGCTGGTCGTTCCCGTCCTTATCGAACTGCTTAAAGAGAGCGTCCAACTGTTTCTTCGAGAACTTCTCCCCGAACTCCTTCTCGAGCATGGCCTTGATCTCTGAGCGGTCGAGCATGCCGTCGCCGTCTGCGTCGAACTCGTTGAAGAAAGCCTTGTTCAAGTGCTTCTTCATGACAGCGCGAGACTTGGGGTGGAGCCATGCTCCGACGCACGAGCTGCAGAAGCAACCCAAAACGATGATGACGACAAGCAGCCCCGTCCCGATCGCTGCGGCGTGGCTCAGCGACCCAGGCTCCAGCCACGCGCACGACTTCCTGTCGCCCATCTGGCAGCCCTGCTTCATGGATATCTCCTGGACGATGTCGCTTATGAGGCCGCATTCGCCGCTCGCGAGGTCTTCCGTAGCGGTGTCGTGCAGGGCGGAGTAGATTATGGGGCAGGCAGTTATGCTCGAGGTGGTGTTGAAGCAGAACTGGGTTCCGGACTCCTCGACGGCGATGTCGGAGACGGTGTACCTGTTGCCGTTCTTGAAGCCGACGCCGGCGACTGTGAAGAGCTCGCTCCTCTCGATCTGGGAGTTGGTGTTGATGCAAAAAATAGCGGGGGAGACGAACTCGGTGTCGGCGCCGTCCTCGGAGATGGTCAGGGTGGCGCAGTCTCCGACGAGCTGCCCGACCAGAGCGTTGTTGCTGTTGACGACGACGGTCATGCACTCGGCGGAGTTCAAGCTGTTTTCCTCTTCGCTGAGCCTCCTCCACCTCCTGCGAGCCCCGGTAGAACTCGATGCGTCGGCTGTTCCGGTGCCGTTCCTGACTCCGGGAACGAACAGGTCGGAAGTCACCTCGATCTTGGCTGTGTTGTTGACACTCTTGGAGTCAATCTCCACCTTGGTGCCGAGCTGCATAGAAATTGGTCGATAAATTGTTAGAAATACGCAGCGTATTGTACTCCCTGCTCGCCGCATCGCTCCCCTCCCCTCGCCTCACCTGCTTTCCGGCGGTCGCCTTGGCGTCCATGTAGGCCTTGGTATCGATCAAGCTAGTCTGAGCGTTCAACAAATCTCCGTCGCACTGGTCCCTGTCCATGCCACACACGCACGCGATCTTCTCGATGCTGCTGATGAGCGGGCCGTACATGCACTTCACAAAGTTGCCCTCGACTTCCTCCTTCAACCTGTTGATGACTGAGCGAGTCGCAAAGGAAGGGGTGTTCATGATGTTAGAAACGGCGAAGAAGTTGGCAGCAGCGAATTTACGTGCGGGGTATAACATTCGGAGGTGTACATCGATATCAAGTACGCACGCTTTCTCGGCTCGTCGCAAAGGCGGATTTGTACGGAAGTATCGTCGCTTCGCTCCTCGTAGAGATTTGTCGCAGTTCTCACCTTCGCTGACGAGGTCTGAGACCATCCAGCGGTCGATCTCGGTGATCCAGTTGTTCGGGGAGGCGAACTCGCGGTCCTTCCACTTGTACATGCTCCTCATCTCTCCCGTCATCCACTTGTTGCCGGACCACTTGAGCAGGGGCTTGAACTTGTTGCCGCACTTTGCGCACTCCTCCTGATCATACCTGTTGTACCACTGTCCGTTGTAGCACTTCTGGGGTTCGGCGCAGCTAGACTCGTCGAACTGAGTAGCGGACCAGACTCCAGCCACAGGGGTGAGTGAAGTGCAGGCGCTCTCGTCCGAAATCGTTTTGACAACGCATCCCAGCTCGCTCCATTCAACTGAACTCCAGTCCCCGTAGGCGTCGCAGCTGAACCAATCCTGATCGTTGCCCTCTGAGTCTTTGTTAATCTCCGGCGCAACGCAAACGTGGCTCTTCTCCTCCCACTGCCAGGTCTCTTCATTGTAGAAACCGTCGGGGATCGCGTTGCCTCCCCACTCGGTCCTGCAGCAGCCCTTGGACTCGCAATCATCCTTGTTCTTGCACTCCGCCCACTTGGTAGGCCTGCAGAAGAGGACGTCTTCGGTGACGACGTTGTCGAATACGCCGTTGGCGGAACCGCCTCCGCACTGCTCCGGTTCCATCTTGCTGCACTGGGAGAAAGTTTCACTGCAGCTCTCAGGAGAGCCGTGCTCTTGGATGAGGCAGAACATGTCACCGGCGTCGTTGTTGGTGCTGGTCCAGGTTCCGGAGTACTTGTCCGTGCAGTGGGTCTGGTTGGCAGCAGCGGCCCAGCAGATGGTGTCGGGGGCGCTGTGAGAGTTGAAGTTGTCCCAGTCCCTCTCGCAACCAGCGCAGTTCCAGTCGGAACAGGACTCCATCGTGACGCATTCTTCGGCAGTGAGGCCCATCCAACCTCCGGGATCCTGGTCGCACACTCCAGCGGTGCACAGCTCCTCGGTGTAAAACCTGCCCTCTTCGAAATACCTCGCCATTTTCAAGGCCCACGTCTCGGAGCCCACCTGGAACGAAGCACATTCTCCGGCGAAGGTGGCAATTTCGCTGAGGGTACCCCACATAGCGTCGGAACTGAGCCTGCACAGTTCCATGTCGTTGTCCCACCAAGAATGAATCCAGGAATCGCCGGAGAAATGGGCGGAGGTCGCTGTATGCATGGCACTCCAGTCTTGGCAGACGGACTTCTCGATGTCGCTAGAGAAGCACATTTGATCGTGCTGGCATCTGCGTCGAGCGGAGCAAGTCGCATGAAAACATTGACAATCATGAATTAGAATTTCGTAGCAGTGATATAAATGAACGGAGTTATCGCATTCCCAGCTCCTCACCTCTGCTCCTTGGTCTCGCTCAGTTGGGGGGTAGTGCCGGCCGGACAGCCTGACTCGGCTTCAGCCAGGGACTCGAAGTTCGTGTCGTACATGCAGAATGGCTTCCAGTTGTGGCGCGTCACCTCCAGCCATCTCTCGTGGTAGTGCTTATATTCGGTCCACCCGTGCCAATAGCAACTATCTCCGCCATCGCAGTCGGTCTCGGTGGAGAATCCCTCGCAGGTAGTAGACCCGTAGCAGTTGCCACGTTGAATCGCAATGGGTTCAATGCCTGACCAGCAGTCTCCGTTTTTGGGCTTCTCAGTGAAACAGCCGTAGATGTCGGTGTAACCAATGGTGTCGCATATGCCGCCCGCGTTAATGCAGAGATCCGTGGAGGTAGCGGTGGGGATCTCGCAGCTCTGTGGGCAAAAGGTCGTCCACTGGTCGAGGTGGCAGGCCTCAGTCTTGAAAACAGCGTCGGGGCCCATGAGAGTTGTGCAGAGCTCCTGAGTCCATTCTCCATAATAGTCGGCGTGCCACTGGTCCCAGATTCTCTTGTCGTGGTAACACTTGGGAGCCTGGGACACCTCGTGGCAGTTGGTATCGCCGGACCAGCACATGGCGCAGAACTTGTTGTTGAGGTCTCCGTTCAAGCAGGCGCTCTCGTCGATGCTATCATTCCAAGGGTCGGTGTTGCACACGGCGTTCGAGTTGAGGCATTTGTCCCTGCAGTCGTCCCTGTCATCGCACCAGTACTCGTCGCACATGCCGGTCTCGTAGTTCCAGGCGTCCTCCCACTGGTTCGTGTCGTCGTTCCAGCCTCCCTTGCACGTCTTCCAGTTGGGATCGTAGTTCCATCCATCGGGCCCGGTGCACATCTCGCGGCCAGCAAGCGTCGATATTCCGGCACCGACCTTTTCTTCGCTCGCCCGCATGTCGCCGTTAGCCGTAATGTCCTTCAGGATGGCCTTGGCCGTGGGGTTGCTCGCGAATTGTTTGAGGAGGCATGCAGCGGTGTGCTCGCCACGAGTGGAGGTTTGGCAGTAACGAGTGGTTTCGCCGGACGCAGCTGCGGCGCAAGTTCCAGAGGAGCATTCGTCGTCCTTCGTGCAGACCTTGGTGGATTTGTAAGTGCCACTGGAGTGGTCCCAATCTCCATAGAGCTCCGTGGCGCAGTTCGAGGCGGCATCCTCGATGTCCTCGAACTTCTTCAACTCGGTAGTGCGGTCCCCGACGCAACCGTAGGTGGGGTCCACAGAGTCCTTCTTCGTCTCGACGAATTGCTTGGACGCGTAAATTGCGACGGTGAGCTGGGCGACGTCAGAAGCGCAGTAGTCGGCGAGTCTATCGGTGTCGACCGAAGCCTCGGGGACCATAACGTTAACCTCGCGGGGGGCGCAGCACTGGATCTCGCTCAACATCCAGTTGCAGCAGGGGTCGGCCAACCATGCATCAGTACCCCAATCATCGGAGCAGCTCATCGTCTTGATGGTCTTCGGTACGTCCTTAAAGGTGAGGGCCTGATCGATGAGGAAGGAGCAGCTTCCCCAGGCGTCAGATCCGACGTAAGGGAGAAGCAAAGTGGCGTCAGTGGGAGAGAATCCGTTCTTCATCTTTTCGAGAGAAGCGGTCATTTCTTCGGCCGTTTCTTTGAGATCGGGGTAGGAGCAATGAGGTTCCTTGATGGGAATCTCCTGCGACGAGCGAAGCAAGTCGCGTTGAAGGTTGTGTTGTCGTCGCGTTAGAAAACGGTGGTGAAGTTGGTGGCGCAACTTCGATTTCTCGCACGTTCTCACCTTGTCAGAGCCGAAGTTCATGTTGGTGCAGAGGGCCTCGCCATCGGCAGTGAAGAGGCCATCGACGTAGAGTTTGCAGCCTTTCATCTGGGCCATTCCCTCGATGTAGCCAGCCTTATCCTCTTTCCCGTTAATGGCAGAGGTCTTGCGGACGATTTTAGCGTTGATGAACCTCTTGTCGTCTATTGTGGCAATGGCGGCTTGGCGAGAGTTCTTCTCCACACGGGGGGTGGGCTGTCCGTCGACCATGCGGGGGCATGAGGCAGGGGAGACGATGGTGGGACGGGGCGTATTGTTCCAGTCCGACCAATTGGGGGGACCAGGGCTGAAGGGGCCGGCGTAAAGGGCGGATCCGTCCTCTGCGACGAGCGAAGCGAGCAGAGGAGCGGAGCAACGAGTTAGAATAAGGAGACGAAGTAAGAGGAGGAGCGAGGCGGCGAGCTGTACAGACGAATGGTCAACACGGCCTCTCACCTTTGTTCATGAAGGGGACCTGAGTGCACTTCTCTCCCAAGTTTCTGACCTTGTTCCAACGGGCGTCGACATTGCCAGACGCAGTGAGGTACTTCTTGTAAGTGAGCTTCGTCGTGGCCGTGTACTCGGTTCCGTCGGGGGCCTTGAGCTTGAGGATGATGTCGCTGTCGGCGCCGTCAAAGTCAGTGGGAGGAGCGGCCCCAGAGGCCTTTCTCAGAACGGACCTGGTGTCCCTCAACATCGTCAGGGGGTTAGTTTGGTGTTCCCAATCCTCCAACCAGTAGTAGTTGTAGTCGTTGGGATCAGGGTTGGCAGCTTTTTCGTACTTCGAAGCGAGTTAGTTAGTGTTAGTTATTTTTTCTCCCTAACATTTTCCTCCTCCTCTCTTCTTCTCTTCTCACCTTCTCCGAGATTCCGTGCCTGATGGCGCACCCGGCGTCCACGCCGTCGATTTCCACGAGCTCGACGAACTCCTCGTTGGCATCCTGAGAGTACTTGACGTAGGGCTTGCAGGAGGACGAGGCCTCGTCCCACTCGTACTTCATGTCGGTGAAGGCGCTGAACATGTCCCAAGGGTTCTTGTTCCACTGAGAATCCTGGAGCTCGTTCATATCGAAATGGAAGAACTTGCCGAAGGCATCCTTTTCGTAGCCGGGGATGCTCATGGAGGTGCCGGCCCAGAGATCAGAACTCAAGTACGGGTCCTTCCAATCCATGGGAGAGATGACGGAGTCCGCAGTGTCGGCGGTGAAGCCGCACTGGAGGGTTTGGATGGAGGGGTTTGGGAGGCGTTAGAGTTAGAGGGCGGGAGATAGAGGGGGGTTTACATCCATGATCTCACCTCGCTGTCGCACAGACAACCCTCCCATGCGGTCATTATGCCTTGGTCCTCCTCGTCACAGGTAACTCCGGCCTCTGCGATGCACGTGAGGGTGCCACGAAGCCACTCACAGTCCATATCCGGAGGAGGTTCAGGGCATCCAGATTCGATGAAGCACTTGGGAGGACCATCGTCGCCACTGTCACCGTTGTCGTCATGAGTACCGTCGTGGTCGCCACCGTAGTCGCCACTGTAATCGCCACTGTAGTCATCGTAGTTTTCATCAGATGGCCCAGGGCCAGAGGTTGTGCCCATGTCGCCACTGTCGCCACTGTCGCCACTGTCACCCCCTAAGTACATGCACATTTCGTTGTACGACGGGTCATCGCAGCAGCCGGCGATGATATCAAGGTAGTCATGAACCACTTGGTCACAGGTTCCTGCGAGACATTCATTGAAAGGTCCAATATCCCCACAAATGTCTTCCTCTCCTGGGGCGAGAGACATGCAATCAGGGTTTGCTGCGAGGCAAGCATTAAAGTCGTCCTCCGTGGGCATAGCCATCTCCTGGGTGCGCCTTTTCCCTGTTAGGGCACGGACCTTGCGCCCCAAAAGGCGGCTGGCCACGGCAAGAGGCCTCTGGTGAGAGGGCAGCAGCACGTGCCCAAACTTAGCGTGGGCTTTGGCCATGAGCCTGCGGTCGCCGTCGCCCCAGTTGGGGAAGACCTTCGTTCCGTCAACGTCAACACAGTAATCAACGTGGATTTGAGGGCCATAGGAGTTGGCTTCAAAGTAGTAGGGTTGCTCGGAGATTATCTCAAAGATAACCGCATCGACGCGGTCTATCTGCAGGGTCTTCTCCATTTCTGGTGGGGGGGGGGGTGAGGG
>BRXY01000198.1:14793-84008 GCA_030267945.1 Triparma strigata
GGGCGCGGAGGGTAGTATACTTTTGGGTAGAGGCACTCACCGTTGCTGGCCATGCTCCACTCCTCCTTGGTCTTCATGAGATCAATGGTCCTTGTCTCGATCGAAGCAGTGCATGTCGTGCCCTGAGCCTGGGCAACTGGTGCCAGGAAGAGGGCTGATAGCGCTAGGAGCTTCATCTGCGGCGGGGAGGGGAGGGGAAAGGGGGGGGAGGGCAGGAGCAGGTGAGAGGTTAAAATTAAAAGATTCAAGAGATGTCGCGGTGATGGGTGAGGTGAGGTGGGGCGGGGCGGGGGGGTGGGGAGACAGGGAGGTTGCGGGGGGGATGACGAACCTTATGAAAGACAAAAACTTGTGCGCTATTTTTGTTTCTTTGACTATTCGGCCTGTCAAAATTTGACAGGCCGTCTTCTGTGGACAGTGTGGACTGGATTCTGGACCTCTGGACCCAACCACTTTACTCTGGCCAAGGACTAGGGGGTTCTTTTAAAAAATCGAATTATCAAAAAGCTGCAAGAATTTATCAGTGTATTCATTTCATGTTTATTTATAGTTATGTGTGTTACGCGGAGTATCTGCTACATCAATCTGAAAGGTACGACGTCAAGAGGTCCAGGGTACCGGAGGTTGCTGTGGGCGGTTTTGATTTCGATTTCTTTTTGCTTTTTTCCTTGTCTGAGGCGGAGGTGTGGAGAGAAGAAGGGGTGGATGCGATGCCGTTCTGCAGTACAAGAGGGGTAAGTTTGGGACAGGAGGGGGTAAGTTTGGGACAGGAGGGGGTAGTTTTGGGTTGGCGACCGTGTGACAAAGGAGCGAAGCGAAGCGACGAATTTGAATCATGTAGTGGTGGTATCTTTAACCACTAGGTTACCCCGCCTCACCTTTCGTTCGGCTGCTTGGAGCATCGCCGTTTGCTTCGTTGATCTGTCTCCGAAAATGGAGGATGAACGAATGTTGAGGAAGTTTCGGCGTTCCTTCTGTGAAGGGTTTTTTAGGATTGAGAGGTTTTCTAGTTGTTAAATTGACGAAGGAACGGAGGACGGAGGGGGACTCTCACCTTCACGCTGTTGTTGTGGGACTTGTTGTACTTGATCTTCTTGGCGGCGGAGACGTCACTGGCTTTCTCGTCAAGCAACTCCACAGCTAAACCCCGAGAGTGACCCTCGTCAAGCCGCCTCTTCTTCTCCTTTCGGTCCTTGCGATATGTCTTGCGCAGCAGAGCATTGTTGTCGGCGTCGGGCTTGTAGTCGCGGTCGTTTATGGACAATAAGGAGCTAACACGCTTGTTGGCTGCGGTCTGCTTCTGCCGAATGGAAATGTCGCGTTCTGCAGGGGGGAGGGTGTGAGCGGTGTGTGTGAGGGTGAGGAGCGGATGATCGGAGCCGCTGTAATGCTTGGAGCCGCAATCGCAAACGAACTCACCTAGCTTTCCAATGGGATCCGCAGTCTTTGAGTGCAACTGCGACTTGTTGTTCATGTCAAAAACGCCCAAGCTGCCAGCCGCCTCAGTGTCCCAGGTCTCAACCTTTCGTCGAATCCCAGATACGAAGTCGTAGTCCGCCTTCTCCGGGTTTGTTCGAAGGACCATCGGATTTTTGCACTCATAGCACTTGAACGTGAACTTATAGATCTTCGTCGTATAGAATTCGCCTGCATTGTCCTGGTTTGGCGGTGAGGGGTGAGGCTTTGGGGTGACGGGGTTACTTTAGGGTGGGTGGGGAGACGGGAACGTACCTTCTTGGCATTGAAACGAGTGCCCTTCCCGATTATCTTTTCGCAGGATGTACACACACACTTGAATGGGAGCTCAAACCGAACCACGCCGTACAGCTGAGACTGCGACGAGAGTAGTAGAGCGTAGAGTGTAGGCGTAGAGCGCAGCGAGGAGTTAGAAGGGCGAGGGTTTAGGAGCGAAGCCATGAGGTTATCTGCAACGGTGGAAACACAAAACGGTATCGCGTCGCTCCTGCTCCTGCTGTCATCAAACTCACCTGGTTCGTTCCCTTGGAACCGGCATGCTGGGAGACTGATTTCTTCTTGTAGTCGCCAGATTCGATGTAGGAAGGAGGATGGTAGTAGCCGTCAGCCTGCGTGGCATTGAGCGACGACATGGCCTGTAATGGAGATGAGTTCACCGCTGGAGGGTGTGAGTTTTTAGCGATTGTCTGATTCATTGTCAAGCAATGGGACTTTTCTCTTAAGTTTTGGTCATATTCCTCGATTTAAGCCCCCTAAGAGGAATTATATGCCATTCAAAAGGACAACAAATGGATTTTATTTGGTTGCAACAACAAAAAACTGGTAAGTTCTAATTTGACCTAAATGTGTTCTCATACCTTCTTAAATATGCTTAGTATTCTAAATATGATGCTTATTAGGTTCATAAATTCTTTAATCATGAAAATTTATTTTTGAAAATCGACAATATGGACTTTTTTTGAAAATTTTCAACAGTAAAAATTCGTTCAAAGGCCTTAAAGTGAATAATATGACCAAAATCAACCACTATAATCCTTCCAGCCGAATTTTTTTCAAGATTTTTCTGATGATTCACATTTCCTCAAAATGCTCGCCGTACTGCTTTCCGCACTGCTCTCCACTGCGTCCGGCTACCACCTCTTACCCCCCCATCGGCTCGCCGAAGCTCCATGTCGCACGACGGCCCTCCGGAGTACAACCTCCTTGGTCTCCATTGCAGAGGACTTTATCAACACAAAGAGTGGATTCTACTCTCCGTTTGACACGAACGCCTTCGCTGAAGACTTTGTGTTTCGCGGGCCGGTTATAGGCCCTCTAAACAAGGCCGACTACCTCTCCACCATGGACACCTTCAAGGTCTACAAGGCGTATCCAGACATCTCACCGAACGCCTTTGGTTTCTCCGTCGATCCAATGGATGCACGTCGAGTGTGGTTCTTCGTGCGCAACACTGGGACCAACACTGGAAAGTTTGGCCTCGGCTACGGCCTCGAGGCGCCGCCATCGGGAAATGCAGTGATCGGCGTGCCTGAGGCCTTTTCCATCACTTTTGACGAGGTGGATCGCGTCAAGCTGCTCACCGTGGGATACGTGGCGGATCGCTTCCAGGGCAATACCGGCGGCGTCGGTGCCGCCTTTGGCCTGCTGCGTGTCGCAGGCATTCCGTTGCCCGGTGGCTTGGCATATCGCGCCGCCGTTGCGTTCGCGAATCGCCTGCCGGGCGCCACCGCCAAGAGCTGTTCAGCAAAGGAGGATGTGCCAGCATGGTGGCTCGAGCGCAGCAATGAGCGCGGTCCGGACGGGTACAATTTGTGAGTGACTGAAAATCCGACGGCGCATGAAAGGGGCCATGAGCCCATGATGTGTGTGCCATGGTCATGGGAGGGTGTTTGGTCCATTCTAGCCGCTCTATTGTAACTGATGTATAAACGTAACCGCCGCAGTGCCACGCGACCGACACCACGGACCGACACCGTGACGAATCAGAAAAAATCTTTTTGCTGTCGACTCGATTCAGATCATGGCTGGTAGCGTTGGACCCGTACGTAACCTGTGGTGGAACGGAATTGTAGTGCGAAAAAGGTGTGTCTAGTTCAATCACCACAGATCACGGAACGAACGCAGCAAATAAATGAGGTATTCAGGAAAAAAGTCGCAACTTTTAATGCTTAATGCTAATTTAATTTCCACTGTTGTTGCTTCTTCGCGCTCTTGATGGAGTGAGGCCTACGAAGCTCAGCACTCCTCCTACGAGCCCCTCCTCCTTCACTCCCTCGACGCCGTCTAGGACGATCTCTCCGACGCCCCTCAGGCCTACAGATCCGTCGAGGCTTTCCATCCCCTTCTTCTTGTCCTCCTCCGTGAAGCTCAGGACTGCGCTCAGCACCTCGAGCAGCAGTTTCTTCTCCTCCCGCGTCTGGGCGACCAGATACTGGAGGAGAATATTCTTCAGGTACTCCGCGTTGACTGAGGCGGTTTGGGTGTCGCCCCCCATCTTCGTCGCTCGTTCGCTCTTCGCCACGCTTTCCTTGAGCTTCTTCTCGAGCTGCGAGGGGAGTTAGAATAACGTAGTAGGATGGATGAAAGGTTACGTCAATAAACTACCAGAATTGACGCAGCTTCTCACCTCTTCTGCCCGCTCCAGCGCCTCTGCTTTGTCCGAGGCCATGTCAGCGATGGAAGAAGCTAGCCTCGATATTTCCTCCCTTGCGATGGTCAATTCATTCTGCTTTGAAAGCGCAAAGAGGAGGGGCTTGGTCGCGTTCTGAGAAGCGCTCTGCAACGAGCGTTGCGAGTTGCATGAAGGTGGACGTTAGCTACTTGGAAATGCGCAGCGATGATTGTGGCGTCGACATCCAGTCTGGAACTACTAGCACAGCCGATTAAGGAACGAAATCGATGCGTTTTAAGCTCGTCGCTTCGCTCCCTGCAGAAACTCACCTTCTCCTCAGCGCTTACATTTGAATTGGTGGAAGCGCTCTCTCCACCCTGCACCTGCACTTCTCTAGCCTCTCGTAGTTCTCTCTCCAGTCGTGCGACTTCCTCCGTGAGGGAGGAGACTTGATCGGAGTTGTCCTCACTTTCCTTTGTTACTTTCTTTTCCCTCTCCGCCTGGCGCATTTCCCCCTTCATTTCCTCCACCTGCTTTGTGAGCTGGGCAACGAGCGAAGCGAGTTAGTAGGAGGGAGCGAAGCGACCGACCAAGCCGCTTGCGGCCGAGAACCTTGCGGCCGAGAACCTTGCGGCCGAAAACCTTTGCGGAGGCCACGAGAGGAGAACGACCGACCGAGCAGCTTGCGGCCGAGAACCATTGCGGAGGCCACGAGAGGAGAACGACCGACCGAGCAGCTTGCGGCCGAGAACCATTGCGGAGGCCACGAGAGGCGAACGACCGACCGAGCCGCTTGCGGCCGAGAACCTTTGCGGAGGCCACGAGAGCCTCACTCTTACTCACCTTCTCCACCTCCGCCTCAAAGCTCTGCCTAGCTACGAGAGACTTCTTAAGTTCACTCTTCAGCTCACTCTTCAGTTCGTCCCGTCCTCGTGTTATCGCCACGAGCTCCTTCTGCAACTGAACCCTGGCCTCCTCAGCCATCTTCTTCTCCTCTACGGCCACCTCTACAGCGGCAGAAGCGCGGTCATTCTCCTCCGCACGGGCAGTCATCTCCGCCATCTCTTCCTTGTAAGTGTCGAGCTCTTGCTGAAGTAGCTCCCTCTTCTCCTCCGCGGCGCTGACTTTGGAATTTGCGGAGACGAGCGCTTGTTGAGCTGTGCGAGTGAGTTAGTACCGAGGGAGCGAAGCGACCGAGTCATGAGCCGCTTGCGGCGAGGCCCGAGAATCAGAGTGAAGCGAAGCGAGTATTGAGGGAGCGAAGTGACTGAGAACCTCACGCAGTCGTCGCCTCGATATTTAGGCTGAAGCTACTAGTGTAGTCGAGCAAAGAACGGACTTAACGGAATTAACGTGTTTCTCACCTCTCTTCTTGTACTTGGCAAATTGGTCCGAAAGAGACTGAGAGCAAGTTTCGTTCGTTGACTGGAGTTTTACTAGGGTTTTCTCGAGCTCGGTGAGTTTCTCTTGCGTGACCGCGTCCTTGGTCTCCAGTTGCGAGTTAATTTCCTTAAGCCGCCCATTGAGCTGCGACGAGTGAAGGGAGGAGCCTAAGCGTTAGCGAGTATTGAGGGAGCAAAGTGACTGAGAACCCCAATGTCGTAGTCTCACCTTCTCCATCTCCGCCATCTTCAGGTTCACCTGAGCATTGTTGTCGGTGGACAGGCTAAGCTTGGTCTCGAGACTAGCTGTTAGGTTCCGCTTCTCCTTGAGCTCGGAGGCGATCTGCTTTGCCTTGGTCTTGAGCTGAGTATGCGCTGTTTTTAATGAGGTCAGGCTGTGCGACGAGCGAAGCGAGGAGCCCGAGCGTTAGCGATAGCGAGTACCGAGGCCACGGACACGGGCGTCAATATCCAGTACATACGACCTCTAGGCGGGACGAGCATTCACTCCACACAGCGTCTCACCTCTCCTCCGTCTCCTCACTCGTCTTCTTGAGAGCCTCGTAGTTCTTCTTCACCTTCTCGTTCTCCTTCGAGATCAGGAGAAGCTGCTCAGAGGCGCTCTCCATCTGCCTCTTGAGCAGCTTGTTGTCGGTCACTAGCATTTCGTGAGCGGGAGGGGTGAACATCGTTCGAGTCGGGGCGGGCGGGGGAGTGTTGTTGTTGTTTGTGGTGTTGTTGGTGGTGGTGGTGGTGGGTGTTGGGGTTGGAGCAGGGACAGGTGCGGGTGTGGGTGCGGGTGCGGGTGCGGGTGTGGGCGCGGGTGGAGGGGAAGAGGGGACGCCTTTCGGAGTGGGCGAAGGTACTTCTGGAGGTGCAAGCTCTGCCTTTGTCTCCTCTTCCTTCTCCTGCGACGACGAGTTAGATTTTTTTTGCAGCACCAAAACGATCTTAAGCCGGAGCCGGGATCGCAGTGGTATAAACGGAAACTTTAATGAATTTTGAGTGGGATTGCTGTCGCTCACCTCAACCTCAACCACCTCTACATCCACCTCTACATCCACCTCTCCCCCCTCATCATCATCATCATCACGAAACAACTCATCGTCATCAGGAAGAGCCGCGGTCGGAGTTTTAGGGGTCGGCGGCGTCGTCGGGATTGATTGATTGCTGGACCCCTCTTCGCCCTGCAGTGCGTCGAGATTGAAAGCCGAGGCCTGCTCCTTGGCCTGGCTAGCGATGGCGTTCAGCGTCGACCACATGAGGAAGAACCGAAGCGAATGAGAAGCGAGCGAGAAGTGAACGAGGGAGCTCAGTACGCGAGTATACGTCACGTACAACGACTGTTCAGGACGGGAGGGCCAGGGGGGCGTGGTGGGAACCGAATCTGGCGAAGGCTCGATTTAGTTTATGCAGCCTTTATCAGCCTTTATCAGCCTTTATGAAGCGTACAAGATTGAGGTCGAGGATTGTAGTGCGGTTGGTTGGTGTTGGTAGTTGCGTGGGTTGCTCGGGAGGTAAAAGTATATTTTTCAGGCAAATGTCTAAATATTGAAGGTGTTAATTTCTCCTTCAGATCGTGCTCTACCGACAATCAGGATAAAGGACGAACTTTCAGTAGGACAGTAGTAGAAGCAGTGCTAGGAGAGGACAGGAACTGTGTGACGGAACTGTGTTAAAGACAGCCTCTTCAAAAGCGGAGCGGAGGGAGGGAGGGAGTGTCCTACATTGTGTGTCATATCGCAACTGCTGTACCGTAGCGCCACATGTCGCTCGCTCCAACTGAATCCCTTCCGAGCACAGGCCTCGACCTCTTCTTGCTCTGCGCTCACACGAGTATGGGCAGAGGGTTCGCGAACGCCTTGCTGAGAGTCAAGGTGAGGAGTAAGGGTTGGGGGTTTAGGGTTAGGAGCGACCGAGACCGAGGTAGCGAAGCTACCGAGAACCTCCGCGTGAATATACCAGCGAGTACCGAGACAGCAATGGCGAAACAACCCTCTAACTCATACGCAGTTTGACGCAGTCACCAGCACAAAAATCAACGCCAACTCCCACGTGAGCGGAGACAGCGTCGCCAACAGCTTGGGGGAGGACGACATCTTAACCTATGCGGAGATGATGGAGGGGAGGGAGCAGAAGAGGCAGAGGATGAACGACTATGACGAGAACAGGGCTGGGCTGGGGGTTGTTGACGGGAGAGGGTTGGGTGGGAGAGCGGTGAAGGAGAGGTAGGAGACTGTATCGAGCGAAGCGAAGGAAGAGCTGAGGAGCGAAGGACGAGCTGAGGAGCGAAGCGACGAGTTAGTAGTAAAATTGCAGAATATCAACGACACATTCCCAGCTCACAGCTTCACTCCTCACTAACATAACATCCAACTTCATCATCATCACACCACAACACATTCACAGTCTCGCAGCCCGGCACGTCAGAATCGGCAGCGAGTTCAAGGCTGGTAGCGTCGGGCAAGGCGTGGACGACGGCAAGGGCATGAAAATAAGGGTGGACTACCTGTGCATCCTGCTGTCGATGAGGGACAAGGCGACCCTGGCGCTCGCGAGATCCTGCCTGCGAAAGATTCACCGAGAGTATATTACGCTGCGCAAGGTCTGCGTCGTGGTTACGGATTTCAACGTGCCCAAGTCGGAGTACGCCTTTCCGCCGGAAGAGCTGGAGAAGCTTTTGATGATCAAGAGCGCGGGAGAGAAGGACAAGATCTTTTGCGTCAGGTCTGACTTCGGGGGGGGGGAGGAGGAGGGGAAGAAGGGGGAGGGGAATGCCAGGAAGAAGGGAGAGGGGGAAGGAGAGGAGGGAGAGGACAGCGGGGAGGAGGACGGGGTGGAAGGAGGAGGAAGAGGAGCCGGGGGGGGGAACGCTAACTCGGCCATGTTCCAAGCTGCAGAGATGGTACTGCGAGGGGCGCAGCAGGCGGGGAGAAAGGGAAAGAGGGGTGGCATAAGCCCACTGTTCTTCACAACGCTGTGATATATAATATATAACATGACCTGCATGTAGAATAAAAAATTATTGGATTTAAATATTTCTTTTGGGCGTCTACGGCCAAACTCGCTCGGTTTTAGCCGCAAAGATTTCTATTTTCTTCTCTCCTTTAGCGTTTCTCCCCCGCCCTCTAAATCTATTTTAAAAACCACAACACAACCCCCTCTTCGTTCAACGCCGTTCACCGCAAAAAAAAGAATCAAAGGCAGCAAGACTTCATTCGTTACCCGAACAGGCAAAAAAAATTTCCAACGTCGGGACTCGAACCCGAGTTTGGTACGTGAGAGGCACCCTAATTGCTTGTAAGTTAGATTGGGGATAGAGAAAATATCATAAGATACTTGTTTTTCTTACTGTTATAACCACCTAAACCACATCGGAATGCATTTCTGCTTCATGATCTTACTGGCTAAAATTTAGGTACTAAAACTGTCTCAAAGGGGTTTTGGGAAAGGCAAAACTAAATCATTTATCCTTTCCCAAAAACACAGCACTTCCCGACATCGCCCCAGACCTGCTTATAAACAAATTAGCGCCGTTCGCCAAGTTTTCATCGCTTCCGCTGCGCAGCAGAGCAGAGTAGAGTAGACCAGCCTCCTCCCTCCCTCCTTTTACTGTCACTTTCTCCTTCTCCTGCAGCCAAAATGGACGAGTTCGTCCTGCCCCGCCAGGCCTCGCGCCCGTCTGCCTTTGCCCCCTACGACGTCGAGAACGACTTCTGCCCTGCCGAGTTCCGCGCGCTGTTCCCCCCTGCTGAGAGGACGATTCCGATTTCGGACTTTGAAACCATTCTATCCAAATTGTCCAAGAAGCTGACCTTGGACGAGATCAAGTTGCTGTTTAACGCGCACAGGCTGACGACGCTGAACGACGAGAATGAGTCTCCCTCCGCCGACCTGGAGGTGTTGGCCCAGCAGAGTTTGTCCAAGCTCAGGTTGGAGGCAGGCAAGGTGCGAACGCAAGGGCCTCCCTCACTGAAGTATACATCTTCGCTTCGCTCAGTCATTCGCTCAGTATACATCTTAGCTTCGCTCAGTTATTCGCTCCCCCCTCTGACCCTCTCTCCCCCCTCTCCAGCTCTCGTCGCTAGACATCCCCCCCCCTCCGTCCTTCGACCTTCCCTCCCTGGAGCATGTGAAAATGGCCATAAGCGCGAAGAAGGTAAGTGCGGACGAACGTATATGCAAGTGAGTGATTGAGGAATGTTGAGTTGAGTAATGCATATAGCTGAAGTCTGCATCCTCGCTACGCTCGATAATTCGCTCAATAATTTGCAAGCTTCGGTTCATTCGCGACTGAGGAATGTTGAGTTGAGTTTGTATACATGCGAGCGACTGATTACTTGATTACTGATTAATGTCGAGTTATGCATAGAGCTGAAGTACGCATCTTCGCTTCGCTCAGTCATTCGCTCAGTATACATCTTCGCTTTGCTCAGTCATTCGCTCAGTCATTCGCTCAGTCATTCGCTCAGTCATTCGCTCAGTCATTCGCTCAGTCATTCAGTATACATCCTCGCTTCGCTCGATA
The DNA here is from genome assembly GCA_030267945.1 of Triparma strigata. Lineage (NCBI taxonomy): Eukaryota > Bolidophyceae > Parmales > Triparmaceae > Triparma > Triparma strigata. The sequence goes on from BRXY01000198.1 coordinate 24,791, forward strand.
ATTCGCCTCTAACTTGTCGCTCGCGCAGGTCATGGTACTTCCCGTGGGAACGGGAGACCTTGGCATCCTGGCGAACGACCATTTTGAACTGGACGAGTTTGACGACGAAGACGACGGAGACAAAGCCGACTCCTCCATGTACAACTTCATGAACGCTCGCCTGTTGCAGCTAATCGGCGGCGCGAACCGTCTGCTCACCAAGGGCGACAAGCTTATGTTCTCGGAGTATGTGCTGCGCCTGGCCGCCGGCTACGGTGTCACTGTCGCGGAGAGTCTCTCTCTCTCCGCCGTTAGCAAAATGCTCGGTCCGCAGTTCACTTGTTTTGCTGCCAAGAGGTGAGAGTTTTTGAAGAGGCGTGGAGCGAAGCGACGATACATCCGAGCGAGCGTGCTTCAATCAGTACGCTCGGGCCTCGCTTCGCTCGATACTCGCTGCCGCTCGGGCCTCGGTCGGTCGCTTCGCTCCTCTAACTCCGCTCCCTCTAACTCCGCTCCCTCTAACTCCGCTCCCTCTAACTCCGCTCCCTCTAACTCCGCTCCCCCTAACCCTGCTCCTCGCAGAAAAGCACACACTGTCAAGGCGCATATTGGGAATAGGCACTGGTCGAAGACGGCACACACCAATTCCATGCTCGGTTGCGCGTTGGAGGTTCGCTGCAGGATCGTTGTCTGTTACACCCCCAACAAGGAGGAAGTTAATGAGGCCAACCAGGACGACTTCAAGGTCGGAGACGCCATCGTGATTGTCGTGCAGGGCTTTCCCTTGAACCCAGACGAGGTCAAGTCCCGAATCTCGGACGACACTTCGTTTGTCGACACTGATGCCGACATTGCCTTTGTCCCCAAGTTGCCCTCGATAACTCAGGACCCTCACCAGTCCTACTTGACCATCAAGCTCACTCCCCACTTGGAAGAGGATTCCGACCAGGACTTTGAGGAGGAGGAGGTGAGACGCCTCGCCGAGCACGCTTTCGTCGCTTCGCTCCTTGCTGGAAGTGCGAGGCTACAATCACTACTACATATCCTAACTCGTCGCTTCGCTCCTCGCTTGTCTTGCTCGTCGCAGGAGGAGGACCAGGTAAGAAGATATTCAATCCGACCATACCATCCCCGCTACTTCATTCTAACTCGTCGCTTCGCTCCTCGACTCGTCGCTTCGCTACTCGACTCGTCACAGCGGCAGAACCTCGCTGGTACGCTTGCCGACCTAGAGACGGAGGACAACACCGCCGCAAACATGCCCAACAACGATAACAACAACAACAACAACAACAACGATATTCCTGACGACCAGTCAGTCAACTCCCTGAACTCCCTGACATCTGGTTCGTCGGCCTCCTCTACAATGAAACAGCCCCTTTCCGACCTAGTAGCCTCCCTCGCCATTGGCCCTGACTTCGACAGCGATCGTCCCCAGAGGGGCATCGCCTCTGAGATGTTCGTCTGGGGTGACAACGACTGCAGCTGCCTTGGAATCCCCCCGTCTCCCGTCACTGGTTCCTCTGCGGAGGTCATATTCACTCCTCAGACCGTCCCTATTGGGATAATGTCAGAGAAAGTGAAATCGATTAGGTGAGAAAGTGCTGTCTCGTCACTCACTCATTCCGAAATAAACGTCCATGTCCGTGGCCACGGTACTCGCTATCGCTCCCTCTAACTTGTCGCCTCCCCACCCCCCCCCGCCCCAGTTGCTCTGCGCACCATTCCATAGTCTGCTCGATGATTGGAGCAGTCTACACGTGTGGCGACGGCTCTGACGGCCAGGTGAGCAAGTGCTGTCTCGTCACTCACTCATTCCGAAATAAACGTCAATGTCCGTGGCCTCGGTACTCGCTATTGCTCGGACCTCGCCGCAAGCGGCTCGGTCGGTCGCCTCGCTCTCTCTACGTGGCCGGTCGCTCCCTCTAACCCACCCCGCTCCTCGCCGCAGCTGGGCCACGGCATAATGAAGTCGGTCCTCCAGCTGACTCTCGTTTCTGCCTTCGCCTCCATGGTCCCCCCTCCGGTCATCACCCTAGTCTCCGCGGGAAGCCACACCTCGGGCTCCCACTCTGCTGCCGTGGACGCCGATGGCAAGCTGTACACCTGGGGCAAGGCCTCTGCTTGTGGTCACATTGGCAGTTCGGCGTCCCTTTCCACTGCTTCGGCTGCCCCCCTCTCTTCGTTTTTCTCAAACGGTGGTAGCGGTAATCCCACCGGCCCCGTTCTGTTCCCTCGCCAGGTGACTGCCTTCAAGAAGCGCCCCGTCCTGAAGGTCTCCTGTGGCGGCGGCTACACCCTGGCGATCGCCTGCCTTCCCTCCAAGACAAACATCGACAACACAAAGACGGCCGTGTACTCTTGGGGCCTGTGGGCCGGAGGTGAGAACGAGGGAGGAGTCGAGAAGCGAAGAGACAATCTGAACAACGAACTGAGCGACTAGCTGAGAAGGCACATTTATCATCGACTGTACAGCTCGTCGCTTCGCTGCTACCACCTCCACCACCGTTTCTAACGCTGACAACACAACCTTCCATGCGACTCACTTCGCTCGCCGCCTCGCTCACCGCTCCCCTCCCCCCACCCCCCCACAGGCAGGTTGGGGCTCGGTTCCCCCCCCAGTAAAATCGACTCGACTTACTTGCACGCCAACACTCGACGAAAGATTCCCCGGTTTCAGCCCCGCCCTCGTAGAATCACTGCCCTCGATGGCAAACACGTCCTCAATGTTAGCGCTGGGGAATGTCACTCGATGGCGGTCACCAGCAAGGGCGAGGTGTACACGTGGGGCCAGAATGATGCTGGCCAGTGCGGCATCGTCCCCGTGCACCCGGACGTGAGCGCTGCCTCCGGGAAGCGAATCCTAGAAGCACTTGGCAAGGGCCAAGCCCCACCGACAGCTGCTACCGTCTGGGACGACATCCTCCGGCCAAGGCTGTGCCCCCCTTTCGTTCAGGGCGGGGTATTTGCGACCTCGGCCATTGCCGGAGGGTTGCACTCGGCGGTGATAGACGCCAACGGCAAGGTTTGGACGTGGGGAGGAGGAGGCCACGGGGCGTGCCTGGGCCACGGCGAGTGCTCCGAAGAGGCTCTCGCGCCCAAGGGTGCCAGGATTGTGAGGGCCCTCCGAATGAACAAGAAAATGGGCGCCGGAACCGTGGGGGGAGTCGAGGGCATGCTTGGCGCCTCGGCTGCTGCCGCGAGGGAGGGCAAGAAGGAATCCAGCTTGATTGCACCGAAGTGGGGCAGGCCAAGGATGGTGGAGGCGCTGCAGGCCTGGAAGGTGGAGAAGGTCAGCCTGGGCGAGGCGCACTGTGCCGTCGTGACAACGAACGGGGCCTTGCTTTCATGGGGAGGCGGCGTTGGGTCCGTCAAGGTGAAGGAGGGCGTCGACGAGTCAAAGGTGAGGCTGAAAGGCAACGCGGAAAATAAAGAGTGTGCGAGGAGCGAAGCGTTGATACATCCGAGCGAACGTGATTCACTCAGTACGCTCGGGCCTCGCTTCGCTCGGTGATTAATTCAGTACGCTCGTCCGCTCCCTCTATCTAACATGACTCCTCGCCAAAGGTGAAACCGACGGACAACGTGGAAGACATAATCGAGCCAGTGTGCGTGCCCAGGGAGCCCTGCACCAGCTGGTTGTCCAGCATGTCCGGCAAAATAGTTTCCGACATCTCTTGCGGAGGTCAGCACACGATGGCCATCGCTACCGGCGAGCAAATCGGAATGGGTTTAGGGCGCAAGCTGCTGAGAGCCTGCGGACTGACCAAGAAGCTCGTGGAGGAGGAAGACAGTGAGGAAGACAGGTACGAGTGGGGCTGGGAGCTCGCAAAGTTTCTTGGCCTCAAGCGACTCGGTTGGTCGCTTCGCTCCCTCCAATCCCGCTCCTCGGTCGGTCGCTTCGCTCCCTCTAACCTCGCTCCTCGCTACGCTCGTCGCAGCGACATGGAGAGGGAAGGCGATGACAGTGACGACGGATTTGACGACAACACTTCCTGGGGAGCGGGGTCTTCCATGTTCAGCACTCGGACGAGCCTGATGTCGCAGGGAGCCACAGCCGACTGCGTCATGCTGGTGGCGGGTAGAAGGCTCTACGCGCACAAGGTGATCCTCAGCAAGAGGTGCACGAAGCTGAGGGACATGATTTACGAGGAGCACAGACCGGACCAAGAGACGATGTGCGAGTTGATCCTTCCGGACCTCCGCTTCGACGTCGCCCGCTGCCTCCTCCAATTCATTTACACTGATGACGTCACCTACGCCTTGGACCCGACCACGACCCTTCCGTTTGATTTGTTGAAGGCGGGGGAGGAGTACGGTTTGCCCAGGCTTGTCGCGCTTTGCAAGGTCGCCACAGCGCTCCGACCCAACCGTGATGAAGATCTCATAGAGGAGGAGGAAGAAGAAGACGAGGACAGTTATACGAGGAGGGTCAGGAGGAGGGAGGAGGAGCAGGAGGAAATTGTAATCCCCGCCTCGCGCTTGCCGATTGACCTTGGGGGCGCTTTGGGAGAATCGGAGTGGGCAGACATCAAGTTCCTCGCCAACGGAAAGCCGATATATGCCCATCGGTGCATCCTCTCCGCCAGATCGACTTACTTCTCTGCCATGTTCCGCTCGGGAGGACTAGACGGGAACAGGGGAGAGGTTGTAGAGGTCCAGGTCCCCGACTCATATGTGGGGTTGCTGCGTGTCCTAGTTTGGATTTACTGCGGCAACCTCGCGGAAAGCAACTCAGACGCCCTCCTCGAGGACATGCTCGCCGCCGACAGGTACGCCCTCTTCGACATGAAGAGAACGTGCGAGAGCATGATCGTCGTCACCCCCGAGAACGCAGCGTCTGTGCTGGACGTTGCCTGCACAGTCAACGCAGAGAGGCTCAAGGTGGAGAGCATGAGCGTTCTGGCGAGGAACTTGGTGGACTGTGCGGAGCCCGACGGAGGCGACAGCCTTAGGGAGCTCGCTGTGAGGGTCCCGGACGTCATGCCAACTCTGATGGACATGATCGTCGAAAAGGAGCATCACAGGAGGGGCGTTATGGGAGGCGTCAACGAGGTCGAGCAGCTGGTCGTTGAGGTTGGACTGGCCGGAGGCCGCGACTTGAACATCACAGACAACGTCAAGGAGACGCTAAGGATAGGTCTCAAGAGGAAGAAGGAGAGGGAGGCCGAGGCGGCCAAGGGCATGACTGGCGGAGAAGTGAAAGGACCCATACCGCTCGGATTTTTGATCGCCATGACGGCCAGCTTCATTGCCTACACCTTCGTGGGGAAGATGATTGTACTAGGACCGCTTGTTCCCATCGTCAACACAGTCTTCTTCGCGTTCTTCGTCGTCAAGCTCTGCGCCGGTCTCAAGAATTAGCACCGGAGGGACAATCTGGTTTGCAGGAAGGTAGTGGGTGTGCGAGCGGTAGTAGTTGTAGATCGTAGAAGAATTAAAAGTGCGCGCTTCAGCGTCTGTGTATTTTTAGACAAAAATCTCACTTCTGTATTTATCAATAATCTATCAATCAACCCTCCCCTTCCTCCTCCACCAAATCCTCCCGACCGCACAAACTCCGACCTTCCAAAGTCCCAAAACGACCAGCCCGGCTGCCATCCACGCCCCCTCGTCTTCGCCTACGACGTGGCCCAACATTTTGATGAACATGGGCGTGATCAAATCGGACACGCTGTTCCCCAAATCGATACTGACAGAGTACGACATTACGAAATTGTCGTCGACATCGGATTCAGGTGAAGGAGGTGAAGGAGTTGAAGGAGGTGTAGGAGTTGAGGAAAGTTCGGAGGAGGTCAGGAGAGGGTCGACGAGGAAACCGTCTTCTTCAGTTTGGGAGGAATCATCGATTACTTTGTTATCACTTTCTACGGCAGTCCCATCGAAACCGTCTGCGAAGCGCAGAGCGTGGGTGGTGTAAGGGTTGGCTCAGTCGTTTTCACCCCCTCAGCAAAACGTCACCCTCACCTAAACTCGCTAAACTAAGCACGGGTAAAAACTCGCATTCCCCAACAGCGTCTCCGACCATACTCAACGCCGCAGCAAACCCAAACGCATACCAAGGGACGTTATACCCCAAGCTCTCATCGTCATCACTAACACTATCTGTCGAGTCGTCGTATTTATCGTAGAAGTAATACGAGAACGACAGCGCCGAAGAGACGACAGAAAAAAGCGTCAGCTTAGACCAAAGCGAAGCGGGAAGATTATGCATGAACCTGAGCGGACGAGGTATCACTGCGAGAAGCCGAACGGAGCGAAGAGACGTTTCGCAAAAGGAAGGGGACGTGAAGGGAGCGTGAGAACATTACAAAGAGGGTGTGGCAGCAGCGACGAGCGAAACGTCACGTCACAAGGAAAGTATCGGACGGTTAAGTCTCGTCTTCCCCTTATTCCCAGCTTATTGTCTTCCCCTTTTCCCCCATCTCTTTCAAACGTCCGTTCCTCAGTTATCGTGTCATCTTATTCACTCCCCCCTTTCTCCATCGTTATACTCTTTAATTCTCTCTAACGTTCTTATCTCACCTCCCCCCTCTTTCCCCCCCCCCGCATACCCCCAACACCCCACCGCACTACTAACCGCCCCCAGAAAAGGCCCAATTGTCAAGTACCAATTATACCGTCTAAAAGTATCGTATATTTTAGCCGTTAGAGTGTAGGAGAGGTTTGGGGAGGAGGAGTATAATGTTATGGGAGTTAGGTGGGGGTGGAGAGGGAGGATTAAAGGGAGGGTTAAGAGGGAAGGGAAGGAAGGGATTAGGTTTAGGATTAATAGGATTTGGAGGTAGATTATTAGAGAGTATTTTTTTAGGTAGGTCGGTGAAGTACAGGTGTTACTTGTATTTTTTTTAAGAGTTTTATTGGTGTAAAATTCTTTCCAGGGACCGGTTAATTTATGGAAATGTATTAACACGACAATTACCCATAAAGATACTATTAATACGACGAGACGGTAACCGTTTTCATATTTACCTGAAAAAACACCTACATACAAAAACGTAATACCACTGAACGATTCAAACACGTGTTAAAAATAACAACAACACACACCATAAAACTTATTAAAACCGTCTGACTTCGAGTCACGTTCTGAAAGAGCATCACACTCACCTTCCTAAAATACTACCGTTCCATCTATAACCTGCAGTGGTAGCCATGGCAATTTCTACGGTATTTTTGTTGCTTTTTACAGTGTAATATGTGCACATGTAATCGAGGCTTGACACTGCGTGTTTGTTTTGTTGTTAGTAGGGGTTGAAGGAAGGTTATAACTCGTTTTTTTAGGAAGAGACAGGAACAGTTTCTTAATTAATTCCTCGTTCGATACTCACCTCCTATATTAATAATAATATTACCGGACATGAATGTAAAAACCGATTCATACGACGATACAGTTAACACAGAACCTACAACAATAAAAGTTAAACCCGTGACAACGTAATATTTAATAACGGTGGAAGGTCGTTTAAGGATAAAGTCATAGAATGGTTTGAGAGTGTATGGTAAATAGAGGGTACTGAAGTAGAGGGTTAATTGGGAGGGAGGGATTGTGGGGGAGTTTAAGAGGTAGAGGGATAGAAGGGGGGAGAGGAGGGATGGGATTAGACCGAGGAGAGTGAAGAGGAGAGGGAAGAGGGGAGGGAGGGAGGGGAGAGAGGATGACATATTGTATGCAGTAACGTATGCAGTAACGTATGCAGTAATGTATGCAGTAATGTAGCAGCAATTATTATGATAGCGTGTATTATATTATTAAGATGTGACTTAAGATGAAATGGTCGATGAAATGAGGTAACAAAAGCTAGAGAAGGGGAACACGATAGCTGTCTTGGAAAGTTGCCAATAATTTAACAATTAGACGCAATTAGACGCACGGTAGACGTATTTACTATGTATTCTTATGTTCTCAGAGTCAGATTAACACGTTAGTAAACAATTGAAGGCGTTAGTAGTTGATAATTGTTGTAAAAAGCTTCCAGACAAGTGCTCATTTCTTATACCAAAAGCGAAAACAGAGAAAACTGAGAGGCCGAAAAATAACAAATTAAAAATGTAGGTCATTTACGCCGTTTCTCAAACTCTCTGTTAGACGAAACACTCCTCTAATATACGTCCGTCTCCAAACCCACTAAACACTGACCAGATCTCGTAGAACATTGAATTAAATCAATTCCAAACCCTGACCAAATCGCCGTCATCGTATCCCTTCACAATTTAAGAGTGTTTATCTTATTCTATACATCGTCTTTCTAACATCAAAACCATACCACCTCCCATTCACAAACCATAAAAAACACCACCGTCACAACCCTCCTCCTCTCCACCCTCTAAAACCCTAAAATTCAAACCCCAAAACCCTAGTCTCTCCCCTCCTCCTTAAAAAAAATGCCACCGACACCAATCCTCAACGCCCAGCCAACTCCTCTTGACATAATGATTCCCAATTCACCTTCTTCCTCCTCTTCCTCTTCTTCTTCTGAAGAAGAAGACAGCGATACTATGTCAGATGATGAGGAGGTGTATCCCCGTCCTATTTGCGCTGTAGGTGAGAGAGAGTTCCGTGCGTTTTTAAAAAGCTCGTCGTACAATACGTTTTTGTTCAACGTCTTAAAAAACGACAATTGTTAAATATTATAACACTAACAACCCCTTTCAAAGTATTCACGACCGCAGGTCCATACTCTGACGGTTTCCGTCGTTCAGATTTAATCGTGAGTATAAACAGTAGAATGGACTATAACGGTGGAGGTGTTTTCAGTGTTTTCGGGGAGACTAGGAACGATTATCTTAAGCTTGCGGGGGAGGAGATTGAGAAAGGTGAGAAGAGCAGTTTTAAACGGACATCGAGAAGTGTGCGAAACCGAGCGCTACCGTGCTCGTGAACATTTACAACGATAAAAATAAACACTAAAACAACCCCTCCCCTTAATAACACCCTTTCAAAACTCTTCCTCTTAACACCAGTCCTCGACTCCTACAAATCATCTGGTCAGCTTCCTTCCGATCCTTCAAAAGGCGTGCTAATACCTCTTCAAGTCCACGTAGGTAAGAGCTTTTGCGTGGCCTCGTGAATTTTGATTGGGCAGCCAATACGTGCAAACGTAAGAGAAGTGCTTTGAAGATTCGACCAGTCTGTCCATGCTGTGATCCCCAATAATGTCGAACTTCTTCGCACCTACACCCCACCTTATCAAATAAATGATTGCTTCGAACGGTGTTTCGCATTCTAACACGTTTGCTTTCGCGGTCGTCGCCTCGGGCTCTCTTTGGGAAAACGAACATAGCTCCCCGCTCACCGTACACGGGGATGCCTTACACTCTCTCCTCACCCCTTCCAACGTTTCCGCGTTACACTCTCGATGATTGTATTATGTTAACGTTGAATTGCGCTTTAGTACCTTCGACATTTTTGTGTGATAATTCTAGGGATGTTGAGGAAGCGCTGGGGATGGGGTTGCAGAGTATTAATGTTGATTGGAGGAGGGAGGGGGGGATTAATTGGGTTGGGGAGGATAAGGAATATGGGAAGGTACCGTTTGCGGAGGTGAGTAGAGGAGGGGGGAGTGTTAGAGTTTGATTTGAGAAGGTTGTTGTTGGTTGTTGTTGAAAAAACTAAACAAACTAAAAACGCTCACACAAATGGTCGAACATATTGGTTTCTCACACCTCGCTCGGTTTTTCTCCTAAAGGTAACGGACGTACTTCCTAACAGTCCCGCCTCCCTCTCAAAAATCCTCCCCAACGACTACCTTATATCCTGGGATATATTCGACATAAACTCTCTCCCTCAAAAATTCACCCTTGACGATGTACTCGTGAGCTTGAACGACGTCGATAGGACGGAAGGTATTATCGTTGAGGTAGGAAGAAGGAGGGGAGGGACGAGTGATAATTGGAAGAATATTACTAGTACGCACGTTTTTATTGAGGCTGAGAGGTGAGAGAAACAAGATGAGCGGAGTTGAGGGTTGTTTTAATTGACGCGAGTTTGTTACGTATTTAACGACGATTAAAAAAAAACAACACTTAACATACGATCTCTCAAAACACTCACGTAACATAAAACGCCGTCACCCTGCTTTCATCCTCAGTCTCGGTCCCGCATCCATTGGTAAATCGTTCCAATCCCAGACAGGTTTGACCCTATCTCTCGTCCCCCCTCTCCTGGACTCCCGCAACGGGTGGGACTCTCGTAAAGTAAAGCAGTCTTACGACCCTGGTTTCATGACGAACCTATGCGCGAGCGGACATTTGAACCCGAAAATGTCAGAGTATATTGCTGGGGTGGGGTGGGTTGGTGAGGTGAGGACATATGACGGGAAAACGCGAAGATCGTAACGCAGATTACAATGTTAAGGGTTGCAAAGATAGTTCAATGTTAACACTCCCTCGCCCCCCTTCACTCCCATTCGTCCCTTTCCGCTCCGCTGCCCTCCTTTCAACGTTCTTAGACCGACACAGCAATCGCCGCTCACGAGCGTCGCGAGATGTTCTGCACCTGGTGCCGTCGCAAGGGCCACCGCGAGGACCACTGTTTCGTCAAGGACCCTACCCTCGCTAAGAACAAGAAGCAGATATCCAAGCGTATCGTGAAGAAGATCGACGCGAGGAAGAGGTTCGAGGCGAACGAGAGGGGGAGGAGGGATAGGGAGAGGAAGGAGAGGGAGAGGTATAGGCAGCTTCACGGGAACTTCCCGGACGAGGCGGGGGGGAAGAACGCCAAGGTCAAGATCGCAGGTGAGGCTCTCGTTCACTGTCAAGACCGTTGTCGAGACCGTAATACTACAATACGTCGAAAAGTCGCTCTAACTCCCCCAACGTTTAGCCGACTTCACGAAAGAGTCCGGCGTCCTCCTCCAGAACAGCGGCTCCCACGGCAACATGATGGGCAAGCTAGCCCGCTCCACGAAGCTAGTCGGACACGCAAGCACGAAGGTCGACTGGGGAAAGGTGAGAATGTGTGAATATCGAGTAAGGCAAAACGCCGCCTTTCATTGTTCTTTTTATCACACGGGCCTTTTCTTCTTACAACAACTAAACCCTTTTTTACCGTCAACATCGCACAAACCCAGCTCGGCCAACGTTGAAAAGGTATTAGTTTTGTTCGATTCCACCCCCTCCCCTGCACACGTTCACGTTTCATGGAGACACACTTGCATTTTCACAACAACAAAAACACCCACAACATTCTTTGAACCAATCAATACAGCGTTTTATTATGTTTTATTAACTTTTTAATCTCGGCTTCTTCAGCTGAATCTCCCCCCCCGTCTTATCCCCACTCCCTAGTTTTCTTCCCCCCCTCAATCCGGGGTCCATGAGCAAAACATGCTGTCAACTCGATGCAATACGCTTCTGACCCAGAAATTCAACCCAATACAAACTAGCCCAATAAAGCTCGGGTGAGGGTCCTTACTCCCTGGTATTCGCTTCGCTCTGGTCTCGTCGCTTCGCTCCCTACCCTGAGCGCTCCCTCGACACTTCACTACAGTATCAAAAAGCACATCTTTGAATAATCAAATCCCCAACATCATGTTATTAAATCCGAGTAATAGCCCAAACCCTTCGCCCCCATCTTAAAAACCTTGCCCTCCTTCTTCCCCTCGAAACCGCCCTTTGCCTCCTCAAATCCACCATCGCCTATCTCCCGCTCATACACAACCCCCTCCCCCGTCTCCTCCTTCTCCTTCTCTCCCCTCCTGCCGCTCCCCGTCTTCCAAACCACGCTGTCCTCCCCGTACTTTGTGTCGTCGCCCTCGACTTCCGGCTTGCCGAAGATGTTCGGGTGGTCAGGGCCTCGCTTGTGAACGTTGGTCAGCCTGTCGCTGAGCTCCTGCATCTGATCCGTCCCCGTCGCCTCGATCTGCTCGTTGTACCCCTCGGTCTTCAAGTCGCTGATGCCCAGGATGTCATCCTGATCCTGGCTGCGGACGTACTCAACGATTTCGACCCGAGGGTCCTTGTAGTCCGAGTAGACCGCCTCGGAGTTTCCCTCCTCGGCCTTCAGCGCGAGGGAGGCCGCGACGCTAGGCGGAGGCCCGACGAACGAGTTCGACAGAGGGTCATTTATTATAAGAGTGAAGGGGCCGTCCTGCAGTCCGCAGAGAGAGAGAGCGAGGTTAGAAACTACAGACGCAAGCAAGGAGACGAAAAAAATTCGATTTCACGCGATTGTTGAAACTCAGAAAATGGATGGCGCACATTTGGATCCCCATGGTTTGCGATGTAGGATATATTTTTGAAATGTGAATTCTTCATAGTAAAAACGAAAGCGAAAACGAAACGATACGATAAAAAAAAGGCCCGAACTCACCGATTTTCCTTCGCTGAGGGTTCTGAGCCTGGCCATGAATGTGTCGTACTTTTGGCTGAGCGACTGCTCTCCGAATTTGCCCCCCTCAGCGTCGTTCCCGACGTGGTGCTTCTTGGACGAGTCCCCGCTCGCGAAGGGATTTGCCGCCTCCATGTTCGAGACGAGTTTTTTGAGCAAACCTTCCACGGTAGAGTAGACGCCGTCGAGGGAGCCCTCCTCGAGTTCCAGCTCCAGCTCGGGGATGGCGATGCCGGCCGTGTCGGACTTGAGGACTTCCCTGCCGAAGTCCTCGGCGTCGCTGACGGTCAACGAGACCTTCGTCCCGAACTTTGGTATCGCCCCCCCGCCCTTGATCTCATTGCTGCAGCGACGAGCGCGAATATTGGGTTAGAGGTTTAGGTACTGCAGCTGTCTCACTCCGATACACCAACAGTTGCCTCACCTCTTGTACCCGCATTTCTCACAGTCCAAGCTCATGATAATAATCTCCTTGAAATGCGGTATATTCGTGACGCACATGTTGGTCGTAGCCGGGACGTTGCAGTGCGGGCAGGTCGTCGGAAACGTCATGACCTCCTCCCTCCCCAGCTTCTCGACCTCGTCGTTCCTGCTCTCCTTGTTCTTGTGGAGGGGGTTGGAGTTGTCGATGGTGCCGTCGGCCAAGGCGGCCGCGCTGGGCTGGAGACCTATCGACATGTCTTGGGTGGGAGTTCTAATGTAGTGGGCCGAGGTCAGCTGAGGGTCCTGGGCGGGGGCGAGGAAGTTCTCGATGTAGGAGTTTCCAGCGGGGTCATCGACGACTAGCTCGTAAGGGAAGACGGGGGCTGCAGCGTCAGGGAAATATTAAGAGTTAGAATTTGAGAATCGAGGAGTTCCAAAAACCAGCGTTTAACTAAACCAGCTCTTCGCTTCTCACCTTCCTCCTCTTCATCGGAGTCGTCCGAGTCCACATCCCCAGCCATCCTGAGCAGGGACTCGATAACCTTTTGAATGGCGGTGAACAGGGATATGTCCTGAATGGCCCTCTGGGCCTGGCCCTCCTGCAGCCCCTCGGCGCTCTTCTTGAGGACTGCGTGGAAAATAGGGTTAGAAACAATCACAAACGCGTTGCAAGGGTCTAACTTCAGTCGCTTCGCTTCTTTCGGTACTCATGTCAGCCGCTTCGCTCCCTTGGCACGCGGTTTCTCACCTCCCTCAATGGTAGTGACCGCACCGCGCTGGGTGATGGGGGGGATCTCGAACTGGAGAGAAGGGAGGAGGATGGTGCAGGAGTCCGACTTGATCACCTGGCGGTTGAGGTCGGCCGCGGAGGTCACCTTGAGCGTCGTCCGGACGCCCTTGGGCTGGATCTCGCCGCCGAACGAGACCTCCGAATTGGAGAAACCGCAGCTCGGACAGGTCAAGCTCATTATTATGATCTGGCGAAAGAACGGGACCTTCGTAGGAAGACAGATCGTCGTGGCCTCTCCTTCACCGCAACTAGGACACAGACAGTTGAGAATCGTGGACATCGCGTCCTCGTCTCCAGTATTCCAGGACTCCAAACTGTTCGGAAGCTCCATCTTCTGTGGTCGGATGGGAAGTTTGGTGGATAAGGTGTGTGGGTTGTCGACTACCTCGAAAAAACCGTGCGATCCCTTCAGATATCAGATGCGTGGAGGATTAGTAGGTGTGATGTTCTAAAGCTTGTCGTTAATGACTTCGAATGTGCTAAAACCATGAGCCCCATAAAAAACTTTTTGAGCAATCCCTGGAAAGGTCGATGAAATTCCCTGCGCTTATATTCGTCATCCTGCTGTGCCCAACAGCTCATGCATTCACACTAGCTCCCCCCACGCGTGCGCGACAATATGCTAAAAGCAGCCATCTACATGCTGAAAACGAACACGTTGAGGGTGATAGCTCCGAAACCTCGGTCGCGGCCATCGGCCCATTTGCACCACTTCAGGCCGCTATAATCGGGCTTTCAATATTCACGACCGTAGCTTTCAACCCCACCCCAGACGCTCTGATGGGTGCTGGCGATTATTTCACCCTACAAGGGCATGCTGCTGCTCCTGCTGCGGCTCCTGTTTATGATTTGGGGTCTGATCCCCTCGAAGAGATGCAGAGGAAGAGGTCGGGGGCGAATAAGGGTGCCAGCAAGGCCAAGGTGAAGGAGCAGGCGCCGTCCGCGCCGTCCGCACCATCGAAACCTGTCGTTAGTAAACAGAAGGGGAGGAAATTGACGCCTGCTCAGGCGAAGAGGTTGGCTAGGGAGGGTGAGGAGGCAGCACAGGCAGCACAGGCAGCACAGGCAGCACAGGCGGCGGCGCCGGCGCCGACGAAGGAGCGGGTGGCGAAGCCGAAGCCCGAGAGGCCGGCGAAGAAGGCGAAGCCGGCAAAGGCGGTTAAGGTGAAGGAGGTGAAGGAGGTGAAGGTGAGAACAACACACACACACACTGTCGGTAGCTGCAGCTGCGGTATCTAACAGCACGCTCACTGCTCACTTCGTCCTCCGTTGCAGGAGGTGGTGGAGGCGAAACCGGTGGTGAAGAAGGAGAAGGCGAAGCCCGTGAAGGCGTCCACATCAAACAAGGCAAACAAGGCCAAGGAGGCCAAGGCCGCAAGGGCCCAGACGAAGGCCAAGGCCAAGGCCACCAAGGTGGAGAGAAAACTCTCCGCCAAGGCCATGACGAGCCTCGCTAAACAGAAGAAGCAACAGGCGGCCCGGCTCCGGAAGGCCGCCAAGGTCGACGCCGCGCAGCAGAAGGCAAAGGCGAAGGCCGACGCGAAGGCGCTCAAGAAGGCGAGGAAGCTCCAGGCCGTCAGGGAGAAGGAGGCCAAGAAACAGGCCGTCATCACCGCCAAGCGCGTCAAGAAGCAAAGGGCGGCGAAGCAGAAGCTCGCCAAGGAGGAGGCCGCCGCGAGCAAGGAGGTGAGAACGACACTGTCTTGGACATCACCTCTTTAACGCTTATAATTCTTACTAAACCTCGTCTCTTCGCTCGTCGCAGCTGGCCAAGACCACCAAGGAGCTGGACGCCGCCAACGCCCTGGCCAAGAGGGTGGCAGCTAAGAGAAGGTGAATGATGATGGTGGGCGGGGATAACAAATCTTAATCTTTTAGTAATTCGCAAGATTTGACTACTCTTTCAATTATCTCCTCTCCCCCCCCCCCCCCTCCCCCACCCCCCACTCCTACACGTTAATAAACCCTTTCATCCTTTTCACCTCCCCCCTCCCGCCCCTCCTCCCCCCATCATGTCCATCATATTCTTCATCGCGTTAGGATCGCTCATCATCTGCTGCGCCATCTCCTTCATCTGCGGATTATTCTGCATCATCATCTGCGCCTGCTTAATAGCATCAGGATTAGACATCATCTGCTGAGCCATCTGCATCATACCGGGGTTATTGAGGAGACCTCCCAGGCCTCCTGCGCCGGCTCCGCCGCCGCCCATCATCTGCTGAGCTTGACGCATCATCTCGTTTTGATCCATTCCTCCCATTCCACCCATTCCGCCCATTCCACCAGCCGCGGGGGCGGCGACACTAGAACCCGAGTTCCCCCTCTTACTATTCTTCCTCGCTGCCATAATTTTCTCGATCTTACGGAGTTCACCCTTTACCTTTGAACTGCTAGGTTCGAGTTCTAAGGCTTTCGCGTATGCCTCTTTGCCGCCTTCGTAGTCGTCGAGTTCGACACGGCAGCCGCCGAGACGGGACCAACCTTTTACGTAGGTTGGTTCCAGGGAGACGGAGCGTTCAGCGTCCATCTCGGCTTGGGAGAACTTGGAGAGGTGAGAGTACGCGGCGGCGCGGTTGGAGTAGTAGATGTGAGAGTTGGGGCCGGAGGGGGAGAGCTGGAGGGCCTTGGTGTAGTGGGTGATGGCGGACTTGTAGTCCTGCTTTTTGATGGCGGCGTTGCCGAGGTTCTTGGCGTCCTCGGCCTCGGGGGAGACCGAGGTATCCTTCACGATGGGCTCGGGATCGGACTTGGTTACCTCGGCGGTTGATGAGCCTCCAGAAGTTTCCTTGAGGCGGAGCTGGGGGGGGGGGGGGGAATAATGCGAGTTAGAATGATGTAGCATGTAACAGCGAGTTGAGGCGGTGTCGAGGCGAACGTCTCGGATGTACACGTCCGCATAATATAACAATAACAGTTCAACAGTTTAGGCTCACCTTGGCGCGAAACTTCTCCACGATCTTCCTGTATCTCTGCTCGTACTCCGCGTCCCCCTCCTCCCCCGCCCCGTCGAAGTACCCCTTCGACTTGACCGTGTTCAAGAAGCTCAAGAACAGCTGAGAAGACGTCAGTTCCATATCCTTCTCCAACCTAGTCTTAGCGTTGAGAGTCTTGGAAGCTGTGGAGATTAGGATTGGGAGAGGTACGCCACCGCAGTATCCGTTGTTGGAGTCTTCGGTGGGTTCGACGGTGTCGTTGACGGGGTTGCAGCCGACGGCGAGGCCGTCCATGAGGTAGTGGAGGTGGGGGGAGGGGTTGGTTGCGTGCGTGCCGAGGGCGGACTTTAAGGAAGCGATGGAAGAGGAGAGGGCAGAAAGGTCAGAGCAGAGGGACATTGTGAGAGGATCATCGGGAGCCTGAGGTGAGGAAAAAGCAGTAAAAGGATGTTAGTTGAGAGGTGTTCGAAGGACAGTTGACTGCACTTCTCTTAGGGGCTTCTCTTTCACGTTTCGTGGTCGACGGGACTTGCTCCTTTTTGGTCCATTTTGATAAATACGCACCGAGTTAAGCCTACTGGATAAATCTTCAAGGTACGACAGGCAATATACGGCAGTAGAGGTGTCTGTTGGTGTAGCCATGTTACGTTTCAGTGAATGAGAGGAATACTTTTCCAGTATAATAAATTGCCCTAATTTGTGACCTAGCGATCGTCACAGCATGGTGAGTAGCGTTCGTCCGCTTCTACAACAACGTTCGGGCTTCAATTAGTATTATTGTTTCATGGAGTGAAGAATTGAAGAATTTAGAGACACAATATCCTCTTCTGCTGCACGATATGAGATCCCCTCAAAGTAATACTATATGCGCGCACTATATGCGCGATATACCAAGAAGCAAAGGGAACGCTCGAAGCCAATACGGACTACGTTCATCATAGATGCTGTAAACAGAGAGCTGTAAACTCACACAATCTCATCCATGCATTCATCCCCGCCAACCCTAAACCCTTGCCCCCTCCACAGTCGATCTTCGGTTTCGGGGCATCAGCCTCTCTGAACTTAACCCTCTCTCCTCCTCCCTCTGGCGAATTCAAGGACATCGGCAAGCCCAACACAGTCTCATCGACGAAGGACGGTCCTCCCCCCCTCGCGAATGACTCCCCTGAAGTTCGCAAGGTCCCCATCTACACCGGCACTGACAAAGTAGAGGGTACCCTATCCCTGACCCTCCCCCAAGGCAAGAAGCTCGACCACCTCGGGATAAAGGTCGAGCTAATAGGCCGCGTCGAAATGTTCTACGACCGCGGCGGCGTCCACGACTTCACCTCCCTCGTCAAAGAAGTCGACGCCCCCGGAACCATCTACGACTCCAAGGAGTACCCCCTCTCCTTCGACTTCGAGAAGCCTTACGAGTCTTACCGCGGCCTGAACGTTCGCGTTCGTTACTTTTTACGCGCGACGCTTTCGAGGAATTACTCGGGGAATCTCACCGCAGAGAAGGAAATATGCGTTCAGCACATCACCAATGAACCTGAGATCAACAACTCCATTAAGATGGAGGTGGGAATTGAGGACTGCCTGCACATCGAGTTCGAGTACGAGAGGCAGAAGGTGAGAGAAAAACGATAGTTTCAGCGTTCCAAAAACAAACAAAACAAATTTGGCAAAAACAACAACACACACCCCTCACGTTCGAAAAACATTCGTCACGCTCCCCCCCCCTCCCTCTCCCCTCCTCTCCAGTACGGCCTAACCGACGTGATAGTCGGTAAGATATTCTTCCTCCTCGTCCGCATAAAAATCAAGCACATGGAGCTCGCCGTAATCCGCCGTGAGTCCGCCGGCTCAGGCCAAAACATCTACAACGAATCAGAGACTCTAATCAAGTACGAGATCATGGACGGAGCGCCGGTTAGGGGGGAATGTATTCCGGTTAGGTTGTTCTTGAAAGGGGTGCCGGGGGAGTTGACGCCGACGTATAGGAATGTTGGGAATAGGTTTAGTTTGAAGTATTATATTAATCTTGTGTTGGTGGATGAAGAGGATAGGAGGTACTTTAAACAGCAGGAGGTTACGCTTTGGAGGAAGGTTTTGGGATGATTAAGGGGGGAGGAGGGGGGAGAGGAGGGGTTAGAGTGGGAGGGGGGATTTTTTTCATTGCAAATAGCATCATTTTTGTTTGTTTTTGCTATGCAGCAACCTCGACTCCAAATTATTCAACATAAATCTGTAAAAGCTCTTTTCTAGTGAGAATTTTTTCGATCGTCGCAGCAGCTCATATTTTGATCCAAACAAGCCCCCACCACATACAAATCGTATATGAGGTTCGACCCGCTGTTTGAAACCTATCGTAGAAACCATTTTATGACCTAAAGTATTTGGATCCCGGATCCGCTCCGTTGACTTTGCTTAGCCATTTATTGCTGTATTTATTGCTGAACCTTTAGCGTCCGACTCCTACAACTTATTAATGGCTTTGATCACCCTTTAAATTTCGCACGAAATCCACCATATTGCTGTAACTTACGTTTAAGGGAGGAATTTTAATCTAACTTTAACTCGACGTTCCGCTCGCTAACCCCAACCTTTGCCATTTCCAACAGCAAACAGCACAACCATCATCATGTCTATCATCAGTCAACCCGTCCTCGTCCTCGTCCTCGTCGTGATCTGCACGCTCCTCTACACCGCCTCCGCTGGAACCACCCCGGAGGGCCGCGCCTGGCTCGCCAAGAAGGGCACTGAGGATGGCGTCGTGACAACCGACTCCGGCCTCATGTACAAGGTCCTCCGCTCCTCCGACTCCGGCAAGACCCCTCAGGTCTCCACCCCCTGCTCTTGCCACTACGCCGGCACACTCATCGACGGAACCGAGTTCGACTCCTCCTACTCCCGCGGTTCGCCCACCACCTTCGCGCCCAACCAAGTCATCAAGGGGTGGACCGAAGCCATGCAGCTCATGAAGGAGGGTGACATGTGGGAGCTTTACATCCCCTCGGAGCTCGCCTACAGTGACCGTGAAGCCGGGAGGATGATCCCCGGAGGAGCGCCGCTTGTGTTCAAGTTGGAGCTTTTGGAAGTTAAGGGACCCGCGAAGGAACTCTGAACGCACGACAACTGAGCCGGCTGAGACGAAATCTAGCACAAGCATGCAAGCATTCAGAACAACAAATATCGTTTTATATACAAATACAATATCTAGATAATCTACAATTAATTGAACACATCCGCATTATCAACAATCTCCACCACCTCCGCCTCCTTCTTTGGCGCCACCTCTTTCATCTCCTCGACCTCCGCCTTCTTCTCCTCGATCTTCTCGTTGTTCCTCTGCATGTCCCAGAGCCTCCACGGCGTCGGGTACCCCACCTTCTCCCTGACTTTCTTGACCATTTCCTTCTTCGTAACCGCGTATTCGCTCTCACAGAAGAACTGCTCATGAGCCTTCAACCTAATCAAGGGGACGAACGTAGTGCATCCAGGGTTGGAGCATTGCATCATGCGGTATTCGCAGTCGTCCTTAAGGTGTTTTTTGACGTCCTTCCTTTTCAATATCATGTCGCATCCGCTTGGGCACTCAACTTCCTCCATTTGTTTCTGCCCGAGCTCAGCGAGCTCGCTCCTCTTACGTCGAACCTCACCGTGGAGCCAGTCAGGAGGTTCTTCGACGATCTCCTTGCACATGAAAGTCGTGTGGAACTTAACGTCCTTCTTGAGCAGGGGCGCCCCGCAGCCGTAAGGGCACTCGCACGGCGCGAGCTGCGTCCTTCCAGCCTTGGCTAGCTTCGCTCGACGTATTTCGACCTTGCAGCACGCTCGTTCACGCCAGGCGGGCGTGGGGGCGGGGACGTTTAAATCGTCGGCTGTTACCCAGCGGGTGCCCCTGCCGCAGATTTTGCTCTGGTACCTTTGGTCGCTGACGTCGAAGGCGAACCTAAAGGGAGGGAAGAGGTTAGTCTCGAATTCCCGAAACATATGAAGCATATGTCGCGATGTCACTCACCTGCCCTCTCCCTCCTCGAATGTCCACCAGCCCAGCAAGCCCTCCTCGGTCGCGTTCTCTGGAAGGAACTCGTGCATGTACTTCTTCAGTTCTTGCTTGCTCCGTTGAGTAGCCCAGTACCTCACTTCTTGAACGAAGCCCTGGAGGCAATGCGAGTCGCTGCCGATCTTGTCCATGGGGAGGTTGCATTTGACGCCGTCCTCGTACCCTATGAGCCTTCCGTTCATGTAAATGGCCACTCGTTTCTTGGGCGGTTTGAAGGCGACGTACGCGATGTGGACCCACTCCCCGCGCGGAACTTTGGTGTTGACGGTGAATTCGCCTTTCCCAGCCACGCTGAAGCCGAGCTTGCCCTCCTTGGTGTGGTTCAGCCCCAGGCGGCTTCTGGAACTGCTCGCCAACAAATCGACGCCACCTGTACCTATCGTCTCTAGCCTGATTTGCTCCTCCAACCGAACTCCGTGGACCTCTTCCCTGTGCTTCTTCCTCCGCTCCTTTCTGTCGGCCTTGTCGGCCTTCCCACGTCGGCCCTTGCCCTTCTTTTTGTCCTTCTGCGCTTTCTTTTTCGCATGCTCTTCGGCTCTTCTAGCTGCTGCCTTGGCCTCCGCCGAGGACGCAATTTCGTCTTCCTCCATCTTCTCGTTGACGTTGACCAACAACGCTTCAGCGTGGATGTGCTGCATGAGCGATCGTCCGTTGCCGTGCCATTCTACGGGCGGAGGAGGTTCCATTTTATTGACCACCGTGAAGGGTCTGTTACTACTCGCGGCCGTCATGGGCGGCGTGTGCGGGAGGTGCTGCTCTAAAACTTCAGAGTACGGAACGGCGGGAGTTTTAGGCGTCTTAGGTGGCCCCTCCGCCAGGTCAACGTCCACGTCCTCCTTCACCTTAACTTCATCCTCCGCCTCCTCAATTATTCCCTCCTCCTTCGCTCTTCCCTCCTGCTGCTCAGCTGGCGGCACGTTGGTTTCAGTCTCCATACGGCTAGTTTCACCGGTTTCAGTTTTAGCCCCAGCTTCAGCCTCGATAAATTCAAAACCTTGCCCAAAAGCCTTCTTCGGAGCAGCTGCGAGAATTGACAATTCATGAGTTAGAATTGCGTAGCGGTGATAGTGGGCAAATTGACGCATTCACAGCTCGTTGCTTCGTCCCTCGTAGTTTTGGATCGTCTCACCTTCCTCCTCAACCTTTTCCAACTTGACCTCAGGTTCCGCCTCCTTGATTTCCCCGAGATTGACGACCAGGCTGTCCAAATTTGAACCCTCTTCCCTGTCGTACTCGATGAGCGCATTACTCGAGGCCTTGACGAGCATTCGATACTCTATTTTCTTGTACGCCGCCGCCCTAATTTTGGCCTCGTTATCTTTTGCCATGTCAATGAGCTGCTCGGTGACCCGCTCCTTCTCTCTCATGAGCTCCGGAGTTCTCTTCTTCGCGACCCTCTGCGCGAGCTCGGCAAGCATCTGCTCTCCCTTCAGAAGCATTTTCATGGAATCCTCCGCAATCTCGCGAAGTTCCTCCTTCTTCTCGGCAGCCGCCAAGGCCTTTCTCGTCGTATTGATTGCGCATTCAAAGGCCGAGGACCTGTACACCCAAAATTCTGCCGTCCACGGGGGCTTGATGTCCTCCTCTTCGCCGATATCGACGTAACCGGCGTTCCCCGTCCAACGAATGCAAGGCCGAGGTTTCAACAAGTGCTCCACGTTCTCGTGCGTTGCTCGGTCCCTGCGACGAGCGCGCGAGTTAGAATCATGCTGCGAAGCGGGTAGTGAATGAAATATATCTAAAAAGGAGCTACTAAATAATTCAGGCAAAAAGTAGACAGAACTGGCGCATTCCCAACTCGTCGCTTCACTCCTCGAAGCCCCTTCCTTACCTCAGTCGAATGAAGGCCGGGCAGCCAAGCTCCCAATTCCTGCAGGGCACCTTCCTATTCACGCAGACGGTGTTGATGTGCTTATTTAGAAACATTGCGACGACGGGTTCACCACAATTCGGGCAGGCAACTTCCTGGTGCCTCAACCGCGCCTTCTTGGCGCGCTCTGCAATGTCCGGATCAATGTCAAAGACGTCAAACAGCTCGGCTTCCAATTCCCGTTTGTCGGTCCGGCTGTCCTCGATTCGCATGAGTTTCAGTTCCGCACTCTGCAGCCACCTGACCCTTGCGTTCTCAACCCTCTCCCTATTGATCTGCTCCTGGAGAAGCTCCTCTGCCGTCTTGGTCTTCTTCGCCGGAGATGCTGCCTTCTCCAGCATCGCTTCCTTCTCTTCCTCCTCCCGCGCCTTCTTCTGCCCCAAAAGCTTCTGCCTCCTAATCGCAATCTTGCACGTCGTCGCCTTGTGGCTCTTGATGTCGCAGAATAATATTCTGGCATTACAACCCACTTCGGGACAAGTTATCTCCCGAGAAGTGCAGACCTGCGGGCGTGCGGCAAGCGATGTTGTTCTTGTTAGTTAGGGTCGTTGAAATGTTAAATGGCAAACATTGAAAGACGCCAAGAATCCCCTCAAAAGGCTCACCTTGGCGTGACTTGCAACGTCCTGTATTCTTATCATTTTGCCGCAGCACTGCGGGCAGTCGATCATGTTTGTGGTGGAGTCCAAGTCGCTCGTCTCGTTGTCCAGCACCTGGAACTGTGGCGGAGAGCTCGCTGGCAGCGGCCTTCTCTTCTTCGTTACCACGGATTCTTTTCGCCCCTTCTTCTTCGCGGCCTCCACCTCCTGTCTCTTCGCCTCCTCGTCGGCATCCTCCTTCAGTGCCTCAATCCACCGATCCTCCTCATCCTTCAGCCTCTGCATCTGCATCTCAAGCTTCTTGACCTCTTCCGCCTCGGCCTCCAACTTCAGTTGAAATGGAGTCTTCACGGGAAGCGCAAAAGAAAGCTTCTTGTTCTCTATGATTCCCTGGGCGGCAAGTTCCTCTGCATGCTTTTGATGGGAGGCCTGGGCCCTCAGATGCTTCACAGGTGAATAACTCATCTGCAGTGAGAAGTGTTAAAGCGACGAGTTAGGATTGAAAGATGAGCATCTTAGTCGAGGACAAATCTAGTCAACCAGTTCCGTTGCCCGGCTCTCACCTGCATCTTCTCGTCCTGACGAAGGCAGTACGGGTACAAATTAATTCGGTTAGTTCTCTGCAACTCTTCGGTCTCTTCGGTGAAGTTTCCTAAAGCTGGGGGCTTCACAGATTCAAATTCATCGTCGGGCGTAGGTGAGGCGGGAAGACGTTTATTGATCCGTCGCTCGCGACTATTATTCGACGAAAACATGTTCATGTTTTGAACTAATTTAGGTTGGGAGGTTGGAAAGGTGGGGTCCGAGACAGGAAGTCTCAATTGTGTCGTTGGGGTGAAGGAAGTGGGGGCAGAAGATTGGGGGTGGGAAGAAAGATTTATAATTGATGTCAGGTAATTTAATTCAACGTCTCAGTAGTTAAAGAAAAAGGAGCTCCTCACACAACTGTCAAATGAATGAATTTGGATGAATGTCTGAAAAACTAAGTGGGGTGCCTATTAAAAGGCATCTTAAATTAAAAAGAACGACATTCTAAATTAAAAAGAAATACGACATCAACATTTTACTTATAAATTTTCCCACTTTTCACCACCCTCTTTAACACATGTATTCTCTGACCTTACTCGAACATGAACGAAATCGCCTTGTGCGCAAACCCGGCGAACCTTCCGTCCGTGCGAATAGCAGCGAAAACAGCGAGGATCAGGACGAACTTCAGAAGATCAAAGACCCAGCCGGGCTTAGTACTTTGGACGACGCCGAGAGCCGTGACCTTCAAGCTATCATAGGGAGGGTAACGAGCCCACACGTCTCCGAAATTACTCTTGAAGAGGACGCTTTTGTAGTGCGTGAAGCAGTCGAAAGAGAACTTGCCATGGTACCGTCCCATTCCGCTCTTTCCCACTCCACCGAAAGGCAAATTGGGGTTGCACATGTGCATCATCACATCGTTGACGTTGGCCGATCCCGCCGTCGTCTTGGTCAAAATAGCCTCTCTGTCAGCTGAGTTCGTCGTGAACAAGTAGCAGCTCAAGGGCTTTTCATTCTCGTTGACAAAGTCGATAGCATCCTGAAGGTTAGTGTACCTCACAGCGGGGAGAATTGGGCCGAAGATCTCATCCGCCATGGCAGCTGACCTCTTGAATCCCGCAAAGTCAGTGCCGAAGTCAAGAAGCGTGGGAGCGACGAACTTGTCCTTCACGTCGACTTCGCCACCGAAGCGGATCTTGGACTTAGGCGTGTCGTTGATGATTCCAGAGAGGCGCTCCGCAGCGCGCTCGTTGATGACGCGACCGAAGAACTCCGAGGTCTCGGGCGATTCGGTGTAGAACTGTTTGCAGCTCTTTTCGACCTCTTCGAAGAACTTCGATGCGACCTTCTCGTCAACCATGCAGTAGTCGGGGCGGACGCAAGTCTGTCCACAGTTCATGAATGCACCCCAGCAGATCCTCCTCGCCGCAATCGTCAGGTCAGCTGACTCCGTGACGAAGACCGGACTCTTCCCTCCGAGCTCAAGAACGGTGGGGGTCAAATGCTTCGCGGCGGCCTCAGCCACCATCTTACCGACAAAGCAGCCACCAGTGAAGAAGATCTTGTCGTAGCGCTCCTGCAACACGGCTTGGGTCATCTCCCTTGCGCCCTCGACCAGTCTGAACACCGATCGATCGAGGTGCTCCTCGCAGAGCTCCGCGAGAGCACGAGAGGTGTGGTTGGTGTACTTGTCAGAAGGGACCTTGATGAAGCAAACGTTTCCAGCGGCGATGGCTGCGAAGAGGGGAGGGGGGTGTTTATGTCGTTAGGAACGGAAAATCATTCTATTCCGTACGCGCGGCTTCTCAGCACTCACCTCCGACGCAGGGCATGAGCGTGAGCTGCACCGGGTAGTTCCAGGCGCCAATGACGCACACCACGCCGAGAGGATCGGGGTAAATTCTCGAGGCGCCCCCAATGTTGAGGAGGTCAGTGCCTACAACTTCTGGCGCCATGTAACTCTTGAGGTGATCGACCATGTGCTGAATCTCGTGTTCGCAGAGGTTCATCTCGGTGTAATAAGACTGAAGGAGGGGAGAGTGGAAGAGGTGTCAGGGGAGGAAGGTGCTGGTTGGTGAAGGCGATGGAACGTATATTCTCACCTCGACCTCGCACTTGCCGAGGTCTTTCCTAAGCGCTTCGCAGAGCTGGGTCTTGCCCTTTACGAGGACGGTTCTCAGGGCCTCGAGGTTTGTGATCCGCGCTTCATATGAAGAATTTACTCCGTTGTCGAAATTGCGACGGAGGTCAGCGACGATGGAGGAGACCTCTGCCTCCGGGTTGACAGCCTTTTTCGTGGCCTTGGGCTTCCCCGGGGACTTTCCCCTTGAGCGTCCACGAGGTGAAGACGGCATAGTTGAACGGGGGCAGGTTGATGTCTCTTATAAATGACTGGGGACGAGGTTTTAGCTCTCTTATGTTTTTGTAGCGCCTTGACTGGGAATTGGTAGACGATTTGTGTGAACTTTATTTCTGATTGCGAAACGGAGCAGATATGCCTTGAAATGATATTTCTGCCACTTTTGCCTTTTGGGAGATCATCATCACCATCATCTCCTTCACTACAACAAACAAAAATTATTACTCCATGTAGATTATTATTGTATACAAAAAGATTACAGATTCATTAGTGTCTGGGTTATATATATTACAGCTGAGGTAAATTTGCGATCAGGGTCGGGAATGGCACTTTTCTTTCCTTCTCCAGCTTGTGCATGTTAAGAGGATTCCAGTGCAGGTTAGCCGACGCAATAAAGCCGTGCTTTCCTTTTGTGCTCGTGTAAAGCTCTTCGTCCTTTGCCTTTTCAAGGTATTCGCGAGCTTCAGCGATATTCCCGTGATACCATTTACACTTGGCGATCTCGAAGAGAATCCTGACCGCCGTTTCGTCCAATGTATGGTAGTGTGGGTGGTCTTTCCCCTCATCATCGTCTCCTTCCTCACTGTCTCCGTCGTTCTCATCACCCCCCACGCCCAACTTGGGGAAGCTCGTAGTAAAAATGACTTTCTTTTTGTTCACCACCTTCTTCTCCGGGTCAGAATCGCTCCCATCGTTGCTTCTCTCCTCCTCACTGCTGACGTCCTCTCGGCCATCCTCCAGGTCCTCGACCTCGGCCCGCTTCTCCCACAGGCTCCACCACTTGCAACGGTACAAGGCTTCCATGTAAAGGTCCTCCGCCAACAGATACAGCCCCGACAGCGAAGCCCTCGTTGCGACCTTGATCCATGTCGCAGGGTGATGTATCCAACTTTCGTAAGTTCGTTTACCCCAGATATTTCGGTGCTCCACAAAATGACGGTACACCAACCGGTAAGCTTTCTGGCTCGCCTCGTACTTTTCAGGCTTGCTCTTCTTCCTCTCCTTCCTCTCGTACTCTTCTCGAAGTTCCTCCTCGGTTTTTACTTCGTCCTCCTCGTCGCTCTCACCATCGTAGAAGCTCTCGTCGCTGTCGCTGTCGCTTTCGTCGTCTGGGAACTCTTCCAGCAACTTGTAATACCACAACTCATTCATTCGACCGGAGATGAGGATCAAATCCATATGCGAAAGGAACATCGATCCCCTCCCGCTCAGACTGGCGTGCCTCACGTAGGCGCAAGCCTTTCCGTAGTCCTCCTTGGCCATGTGAAGCGCCGCAGCCTTCATACTGACTTCGTCCGCCTTATCAAAATTCGGGAACTTTCGGACCATCGCCGCAACGGTCTTGATGGCCGCGTCGATGTCGCCGTTGTATTCCTGAGCCGTTGCCTTATTGAGCCAAACGTCCGGTATTATTGTGCACTCGACCTGCATCAGTGCCTGTGTGAATGACTCGATTGCGTTCGCCAAGTATGCGTGGTCGTTCTCGATACCAAAATCGATGAACGTGCCCAGCATGGCCTCGCCTCGCCTCTTGTGGAACATGTGCGCGACGCCAGCTACGTCCTTCTTCGCCTCCAACGCCTTGAAGTAAAGAACGGCAGCGCTCTTGACGAATTCCATGCGAGTCTCGACGCTGGTAAATTTGGAGCTCGCCTTGCCGTGCTCCAGGCAGAGGGCTGCAAGCTTGGCCATCACCTCGCCGTTCTTTCTGTCGTCCAATGCCGCTGTCTTTGCCTCGTCGAGCGCCTTCCTCTGCCCCATGTACCGCAGCATCGCCCATTGCCCCTTTGGCTGCATTTTGTTGTTGGAGAGGGGCGGCTTATCCATTTCTCCCAAGAGCTCACGGACATAGTCGACGGCCGGGACGTGTATGGCCTGTCCCTCGTCACCGCTGTCCTCGTCATCACCCCCGCTCTTGCACGCCTTCCTCAGCGCGACAATCAGCGCTGTGGCGGGGTATACCCTGCCGGCCTTTCGGGCTGCCCTCTTCCTTCCGTTGTATCCTCTGCAGACGCTCTGCATCATGACCACGACGTCGTTAATCCTGTCGCGTCGCATCTTGCTACGATACAAGAACCCGCGCGTTCGGCACTGCACGTACGTGCAGGCCCTGTGCAAAGTCAACAGCTTGATCATCTCTCGAACCATGACCCCCCTCCACACGGCCTGGATCTTGCAGGCGGAAGTGAAGAGAGCCGTCTTCCAGTATTTGATCCTCTCCGCCTTCTCGTCGATCTTCGCTTGCTCCTTCTTCTGCGCCAGGCGGTTCTTGGCAAGCTGCGACCCCTCCCATTCGGCCACCACCTCAGACACGTCCTTGATGAGCTTGTCCACGATTTTCTTGCTCTGTACGATTATCGGCTGCAGATCGATCTCTGTCTGTTCCTCCGGCTCCACTGACTTACCCTCCACCTCCAACAGCTTTTGCTTCATCACCATGAGCTTAACGTTGGTCGCCCTCACTTCCATCAGTTTACTAATCTCCTTGCAGAGCTCGTAGCCCTGCTCTAACTGATTGTATACTTGCGGCTCCGAAAGCAACGCCATGTGGTCCTCGTGACTCAGGGCCATTTGCCGGATGCTTTTGGCCTGCACCCTCAAGAACCGAATGTGATTTCTCTCCTTCAGGATCTCTGCCTGTTTGCTCTCGATGACCTCTGCGATGGTTTCTCCCTTTGCGTTCGTCATGGCGGCGTCCACTCCGCTTCGCAGCAGGTACTTTGCAGCCTTGAACGACCTCAGCCTCACAGCGATCATCAACGCCGAGTCTCCCTTGACCGCGACTTTAAAGCGGGGGTCCGAGTAAGCTCCGGCGTTCTGAATGTAGTGGTGAATTTGCGTCCACTCGTTATTCGAAACAAAGATCTTGCTGTCCTCGACTCGTTTCGTCAACTTTTTCGTCCAGTCGTCTACATTCTCTTGGATTTGAGCCTGAGTGAAGAAACCTGCCGATTCGAATCGAAAAGGAGCCCCGAGACCCCTCTGCTCCACCTTAATCCCGAAGGAACTGCCATCGTGCTGCATCGCCACGCCGCACATATCGGGATCGTCGTCCCTTATGCCCTGCAGCAGCTGCTCGGCCCACCGCAGCCCAGAGCTGCCATGATTGAGCCTGCCCTGGACCGCGTTTTTGTAGTACGGTGTATAACCCTGAGGGATACGGACGAGAACAGCAGTGGTCACAGGACCGGTTAGTTAGGTCGTTAGGCTTGGGGATTAGGGGCGAGGGGCCCTAACAGGAGTTCTCCTTCACACTCGAGGCTCACCTTGAAAGCAGTCACAGCCATTTTATGATCGCCGCCCATCTGAGAAAAGAACGAATCCCCGGCCTTGCTGACCTCCATGATGTCAGTCATCTTCTTGTCTCGGGGACACTTCCAAACTTGTCGGTCTGCGCACGCAGCAGGAGGCAGGAGTTAGAGAGGCAAGGAGTTTAGCACACAACGACTTTGAGAGACCTATTGGGGACTTACCAGTCGGGGCATGGAAGATTTCCTCCGCCATGACGTTCTTAGCAGTAGCAAGGGTAAATGATAGAGGGGACTGAGTATGTGTGTGTGTGCGACGTCGACCTCGCCAAGACCACCCTAGTTATCCAGGACAATTCTCTTCAGGCAGGGAGAGGAGGAGAGGAGGAGTTGAGACTCTTATCAACTGTTCCAACCGTTTTCACAATTAGAAGAGTAAGTCTCCGCGAAATTTAACCAGACTTCTTCGCAATAGCTTTGCGCCCTCCAGGCACAACCCGTATGCCACACGATCTATTCGCGGAAACCCCCAAAATACAAGGTTTTCCGTCCTTCTGCTGTTGTGGACCATAATGATCTATTTCACACCCTGACCGCCTCCCTCCATCGCCCTCTAACTCTCTCCGACCCCCCCCCTCCCTCCCCCCTCCTCTCCCCCCCTCACCCCCAGAACACCGGAAGTTATGCCCACCAAGCGCTTTGACACAACAACGGAGTCTGGACTCCGGGCTATCGTCGCCCGCCGCGATGAGCTCGAGCCCCGCCACGTGATCGCGGAGAGGCTCAAGGCTAGGAAGATCGCAAACACGAAGACGAGCATTGTGTTTGGCTTCGACGAGGACGAGTGGCAGACGGACGCCCAGTTCCGCCAGAAGAACATCCTCAGGGCTGAGAAGAGGGACATCGCCGCGGAGAAGAAGAAGATGCACGACATGAAGATGCATCTGAAATTTCACACCAACATCAGCTTCGGGGGAGAGGGCGAGCCTATCGACTACACGCAGGACTCGAAGATGGCGGATCCTACCGGCCACATCCATGAGTACACTGGAGTGCTCAACAAGGAGGTTGAGAAGTTCATCAAGCAGAGTAGTCTGTACTTCGGAAACGACATGCCTATTTACAAGAGCTGCGCCCACGAGGGCATGGCCGCCGGAGTGAGGGGAAAGAACGACAACGATTTCCAGAGGACACAGGATGAAACCGCCAAGCTGAAGAAGGACCTGCGGGCTTGCCACTACAGCCTGGGAGAAGACAAGATCAAGTACGAGACGGACCACCAGAGGGGATACAGGACTTACACCACTGCGGAGATGGAGTCTGTCAGGGGGAGCCTCGCCCAGGAAGTCAAGGCGGACCTTCGAAAGTGCCACTTTGAGCTCGGCCACGATGAGATAGTGTGGGAGACTGACTTGATGAGGACGCAACGGATCTGCGGCGCGGCTGCCACGGAGGGAAGAGACCCCGCCAAGGACCGGGCACACGCCAAGAAGCTCAAGAGTGCGCTGCAGAAGACTAGTTTCATCATCGGCGACAATGAGGAGTACTATTAGATTTCGAGGAGAATCGGTTTTGGGGTGGATGGGGGGGGAGGGGAGAGGAGAAAATTGTTTGAATTTTGTGATTATAGAAAACTAACCATGCGCAACAGATTGTAGTTGAACAAATTGCTTACATACTCTATAATTACATTTTTTCTATTACATTTTTATCTATTCCTATCTGTTATTTCGGTTCATTTGCGTGTTGTTTCTCTGTCGAAGTCGACTGGGTGATCCAGCAGGCGGCCTGCCCGTTCCGCCGACGCCGTGTGTTGAGTGACGCCTCCGATGGTGGCCACCTGCAGTGGCACGGTTGGCGAGGGCTGCAGTCTCGCGCAGTAGCTGCTCGTCTTCGGCTTCCTGGGAATTGTTCTCTCGGGCCCGGTACCGCTGCGCATTTCTCCCATGCCTCTCTGCCCTTGCCTGGGCAATTCTTGAGGTGCGAGTTTCTTCCACGTTCTCGATCGCACCCAAGTTATTGTCCCTGACGCCTTGGTCATCGTCTAACTCCTCGATCCTTACAGGCCTTTCTATTTCCTGCCTCGGAGGTTCGAGGGCGGCACGGAGGTCAACGGGCACGACAAGAGCCGTGTTGTGCCTTCCTCCTCCTCTCCCCGCCGCCTCGGTATGCCGGCGTCTCGCCCCTCCCCTATCGTCACCTCCACCGCTATCAGCACCCCTGTTCCTTCTCCCGGCGCGAGCAGTGCTGTGTCGCCTCCTGTTGCTCGGTTTGTTCTGGATCGCAACGCTGAAACCCTCGAGCACCACCCTACAGTCATTGTAAACGCCGTCGGGGAAATGATTGACAGACGGATTAATTTGCTCGTAGTGAGGGTAGTCGGGCGTTACCTCCAGACCGCAGCAGTAGCAGAAGTCAGTTCTCTCCTGAATGCACGGTATGCTGTCGGTGGCCTTGTGCACCATGTGATTACAAGTCTCGGCGTCGTCCTTTTCAATAACCTTGAAGCAACCGGGACAGCGGGTGGCTCCGTGGGCCTTGCGCCACTCTTCCAACTCGTCTTTGCCCTCCTCCGTACAATCCACCCCCACGTGCCAAGCAACCTTGCACTTCATGCAGAAGCGCTGTCGGCAGTAAGGACAGGCAACCATGACTCCTCCCATTCTGTCGGGAAAGATAACGAAATTTCCACAGAAGATGCAGGCCATCCCGTCTCCGAAAACAGCCCTATCGTTGAACAGGTTGAAGCGCTCGTACTCGTCCTTGTTGAGGACGCGCTGGCCGAACTTTGGTTCGATGACGGTCAAACACCCAGTGTGGTGCATCGGGCATTTGATGGGGAACATACTCGCATCTCCGAGGGCGGTGTGGACGTAGGATCGTAGACAATCAGGACAAACTTGGTGCCCACAGCCATCGAGCCGGAAAGTTTTCTCGTCGCCGAAGCAAATGCTGCACTCACCCACCTTCAGAAATTTATTTTTTAGCATATTCATAATGGGAGTGTAAGGAGCGTGCGGGATCTTCTTTGCCTTGACCATCTTCACAACGGTCTTCTTGGCATCACGCAAATGCTGATTAGGCAGCCAGTATTCAAAGTAATAATACGTTCCGCCGATCATAGCTATGAGTAGACAGCCAGAAAAGAAATAACCGAGAGTCTTGAAAACTAAGATGTACACAGGTTCCTCATACACCACGGGCTCTGCTTCCCACAGAGGATCGTCAAAGCACTTAGTCCACGGAACGTCGAGCATTTCCTCCGCGGTTTTACGTCCGCTCCAGTAGAGGTCGGCCTCAAATTTTGGAAGGGTGGATGAGTTCATGTTCGAGTCCAACGAAGTCTGGTTCGTGCTCATCTTGACAAACATTGACCCGCACGATGACCTCAGGGCCTGAAAGGGCGCCTCGTTGCAGGTCGAGGAGAATCCTATCAATTGTTGGTAGTAATCCATTTTCTCCCACCAGAGAGGCGCCCAGAAATAAAAAAAGCCGTCTGCAATGCCCGGAGGAGGAATGGGCCCGTGACTTTCGTACGGGTTGCTGTACATTGTATCGGACTCAACGGGTGGTTGGAATACATAGTCTGGACCGCACAAAAATAGGGGACGACCGAGTTCTGAGGCTCCGGCGAAGACACCAAATGAATGGCTGGCCGGAAAATCGATTTCGCGGAGTTTGATGTTGACGTATTTGGCCTCGACTGGCCTATCCTTGGGAGAAAGAAGGAATTGGCAGGTAGCAGCCTGTGGAATAGCAGGACCAAACGCATCACTGACGTTTTCGTTCACCATCATCTCGAAGTCGTGCCGACAGACAGGCTTGACGGTCTTGGTACCGTTAACATCGGATTCCTCCTCAGCGTAGTACCTTCGATCACCAATTGTAGGAAGATTCGTGTAGGCGACTCGCTTGGTAGAAGAGCCGAAGGCGTCGAATTTTAAGTTGTGGCCTTCGAGCACCAAGTCAGTGGCGTTCTTAGTTGCACTCCGATCCAGGATGCCACAAGTTTTGATAAGGTCGAGGGACTGAGCTTGAGCTATCCTCTGTCCCGAGAGGTCAACCTCATGATTCTCAACATCACTGCCGCACCCCTTCCCGCGAACATCCCCGACCTTTAGCGACGTCTTCGCCTCCTCCAAGCCGCCCAGCTCAACCTTCCAGATCCACTTTTCCATCTCATTGCGGTTGTTGGTCACTGTTCCTGGCATCGTGAGTGTTTCCCAATCCTGTTCATTAACGCTGTTTGTTTCCCAGCTACCCCCTGCCCAGGTAGGGAGGAACGCTTTGGGAGCCGCGTTGCTGCGATAAAATGCCTCGAAGCCCTCCCTTATTCCGACCTCCGCCTCTCCGTCTTCCAGCAAAAGCGTGGATTTGTTGCCAGTCGAGTACTCCACTCTTCCGTCCATTATGACGAACGAGTCAGGCAAATGACTGCACCTCTTGCACTCGAATAGCAAATTCTCCCCGTCATAGACGGAAAGATGGCCGTAAGGGTGCCGATTTCGTTCGAACGTGAGGACGGCGTTCTTAAGTTTCCAGGTGCAGCTCTGAAAGGGGAGCGCTACATGTTTTGAACCGTCAGAAAACAAAAAGGAAGGGCCTCCCAAATCAATCGACGGGAAGGGCAGGCCGCAGTGGGACGTTAGGGTTGGGTAATAGGTCGAGTAGTAAGAGTGGTGCATGAAAGAAAACTCAAAGGGCTGAGCGGGAGAGTCCACCCGAATGTGGGCGTTGTCATCTATTGTAATCCACTCGGAAAGGTAGGTGGAGGAGGTCAGGTTCAGAAGAAATTGTTTAGAGGACCCGTGGTAAACCCCGATGGTGGCTCCTGCGGGAAGGTCCAACATGTTCGGATAGATGGTCAAGGTGTCTTCGGGGCAAGGTATCTCGATCCAGTAGTCCACCAGACCGGGGGGACTCGCGGTTGAGGCGAGGGTTCTGGTGGGAAACGCGACGCCGATGCCGAAAGTGGAATCGACCTTCTCACGTTTGTTACCAATTCCATAAGTGTCCGAGTCGTAGTGCCCATGATACCAGAACACAAAGCCAGCAGCCTCGCCACCGAGACTTCCATACCTTATCCCACCCCCGCTTTGGACCTTGACCTTGCCAGGTCCTATCATGCACCCATCACAACTCCAAACCGTGGAGTTATCCTTGTCAAATATCTCCACCCACCCACCGTCTCGGAGGTCGAGATACTCAAAGGCGCCCGTCCATCCATCGGCACCGTTGGGGGAAATGCGCCACGTGCACTGGAGCACGGATGGCACTCCTCCAGCCCAATCGTTGTCCTGCAAAATTTTAAAGCTAGGGTGACGAAGCACGGCGCTCTCCTCATTATCTGGGTAGTTGCACTTGTAGGGAGAGGCCCTCGAAAGATACCCAAACTCAATGTCACCTTGGGCACCTTTGCCGTGCAGGAGGATCTGTGCAGAGCGAGGAGATGGGAACCATCGATAGGGAAGAAGGGCGTCACAATCCAGCGTCGTGTAGAGAGGATTTCCCATCGTTCCCGTTGGATCTATGACGGTAATGTTCGGTCTTTTGCCGGCCGTGCAGGGAAGGTCAAGTCTCGAGAACGAAACGTAAACAACGTCGTCGACCTGATCTTCGAGATCCGGCGGTGAAATGATCCACTCATACACATTCTTGGGGAAGGTTCTAAGCCCGACTGGCGGCGATGATGTCGGGGGGGGGGGAATTATCGCAACGGACGACCCCGAAATTAGGTTCGTCGTTTTATCCCCCGCCCCTACCGGCTGTTCAACACTACTATAATACTCAATCTCAAATCCCCAGCTGTCGTCCTGCCCGCTCCCGGGGGTGCTCTTGCTATCCATCGTGATCGTGAAACCTTTTTTCAAGGTCTCGAAAGCCATTGGAGCGACCTTGCTACAACCGTTGCAACTGAACAGCAGGTTGGCGCTGCTCATTTCGAACCCTTCAAATATCTCCACACTCGCGGAGTTCTTGATTCCTAACCTATTGAAATAAATGCTGACCGTCTCCGGTTCTCCAGTGGGCTTAACGACCCATGTGCAGTACGTGCTGTGCAAGCAACGAGAGTAGCAACGAGAGTAGCAACGAGAGTAGCAACGAGAGTAGCGACGAGCGTAGCGAGGGGTGAGGGCGGAGCGAAGTAAAAAAAAAGCGGACTCGTTAGAATGTCGTGCGTGCCGAATTAACGAATTTACAGGCTCCCTCACCTCCTCCACATTTCACTTTTTGAGTTTGTGCCGTCAGTGAACTTGCCGGAGGTCATGGTGTACTCTATCGGGAACTGGTTACTGCACCTGGCTCCCTCTCCATCCGCGTTCCATCTAAATTGGAACTCTCCTCTATAATCTTCGTCGTCCGTCCTCAAAACTATCAACATACTACTGCTCGCCGTCAAGGTGCTCATGATCCACTCTTCGGGGCACTCTGTCCCCTGTATGAAGCTGAGGATAGTATCGTCAGTGGAATCACCGTCGTACACTGCGACGGGCGACGACGTATGAGTAGGCGACGAGTTTTTTCGAGCGGCGGTAAAGGTTAGTTAAGGACGACCTTTTAAGCGAGACTGGGGGTTGTGTGGGGTGGGGTGGGGGTGGCGTTCTCACCTGTTATTGAGTCGCCAGGATCAGGCAGGTACATATCATCGCACATTAAAGTGACCTTGCTAGACAGTCGCTTCGAGTCCGAGGCCTCTTTGGTTATTAACCATCTATAATCTAACAAGGGGTTCAAGACCTTTTCTGAGGTCTCGCCGTGTCTATCACTAAAATCAGGATTCGCGTACACAGTAGGACTACTTATTATTCCGCTTGCTTGGTGCAGAAGCATGAGAGCATCGGTGCCATTCGCGTTGTTGTAGACTTGTCCGAAGATGCTAGGGTCGAACCTCGGATACAAAACCGAGTTTAAGCCGGTTCCTTTGACCGTGGGATTGTAGGTAGGCGAGGAGTAGGAAAGTCTCATATTGAACTCGCTGTCACCGTCGGAGGTACTGTCCCACTCTATTGTGAGGGTGGAGGAGTGTGATCGGAAGGGCTTCACCACGCCCGAAGCGAGCTGGGTAGCTAGAACGATGGAAGCATCCGGAGACTCCTGCGTTAGAAATCTCAACAAGCCAGGGAAAGACGGAAGAGTCTCTATCGAGACATCAATATACTGCGGGGGAGGAGAAGGAGCAAGGACGAAGTAACATTTCGTGTCGGCGGAGTTCCGGTTCCAACCGTAAAACTTGATGGAAGTCTCAGTCGAAGACGAACGAACCGTTCCGTCAGTGCTGAGAGACGAACCGAAACCGCCTCTACAGGTGGCTGCGAAAGTTGGGCTAGTGTTCAGAAGGAAGAGGAGCAGCAGGAGAAGAAGCCGAGGGGGGGATGGGGAGGGGATCATTTTTTTCAAAGGGGGCGAGGGGATTATGGAGGGGGACGACCAGGGGAAGATCGCCTACGGGCGCGAGAAGGGGATTATTCGGTCAAGGAGAAGGGGTGATTGGAAAACAGAGAGGTCCAGTAGAGAGCAAGTAGGGTGTTTAAACGCCGCGGATTTGGATCGCCGGGGGGTGAATGGGGGTAAGATAGGGGTCGGGTGGTGGGAAGGGGTATTGTTGGGTGGAAATAACAACAGTTTTATTTCCAGTCAGAAAGCAGATGGGCTTGAGATGGAGCTGAGTTTTTGTGATTGTCTCGTCTAGTTGTCCAGTGCGTCTACTGTCAGCTCTTATTTTTTAATTATTCCGTTCATAAATGGGTGCATCTGCGAGTGCTATAAACAAGGATGAAATAATCGCACGTGAATTGGAGAAACCAGCAGACGGCTCGGACCTGACTGAGGGTGAGTTTAGGACGGCTCGATTGCAGTGCAGCAGTGGCATTATAAGTGCCATTACTACGCATTACAGTAGTAAGCATTATGGCACAGCGCAGCATAGAAAATGAAGGACGGACGACAATAAGCCACACGTATTGATACGCGTCGTAACTTAGAACCCTAACAGAAATAATACATTAATGCTGCGCTAACCCTCTTTTATGCCTCTTTTATGCCGCCGCCGCTAACCCTATTTTATGCAAACCTCAGAAACGGCGCTAGACGAGGTCAGGCGCCTTCGAGCACTTCTAGCAACGTACACGACTCCCATAGTTCCGACGCCTAGCTCGCTAGCTAAAACCAACGGAGGAGGAGGAGGAGGAGGAGGAACAGGAGGAGGTCCAGCGCCTCTGGTCGTCTGCGGCCCTAGTGGAGTGGGGAAGGGTACTCTCATCAAGGAATTGAAGGCGAGGTGGGAGGGCAAGTTTAGGTTTAGCGTTAGTTATACGACGAGGGAGCCCAGGGAGGTGAGGAGAAACCAAATACCTGTGAAGGTTTGACCGACGGACATTACGACCCTGGTTGTAAGGGATGTGTGTAATGTGTGAAGGTGGAGGGAAAGAGGCGAGGAGAGACATTTCGAGAACCCACTCAATGTTCCGTATTTTCTAACGCCGTTCGAATCCGCCTCTGTCGCAGGGAGAAGAGAACGGTGTCCATTACAACTTCGTCTCGGAGGAGGAGTTTGACAAGATGCTGGCGTCAGACTCGTTCCTTGAGCACGCAACAGTTCACGGGAACAAGTACGGCACTTCGACCGACGAGGTTTTCAGCAAGAAGACAAACAGGTGAGGTTGAAGAGTGGGATTGTAACGCATTTCGTCACTTATATATATAATCACAAAACGGATATTAGGATATCCACCCCCTCCTCTCATCCTCTCATCCTCTCATCCTCTCACCCTCTGATCCCCTCACCCTCTCAGCGCCATTCTATTATTGGACATCGACGTGGAAGGAGTCAAGGCAATAAAGGCCCACGTCTCTAGTGGTAAGATGTCCGGCGCAAAATTCCTCTTCATCTCGCCGCTCGACCTTCCATCCCTCGAGGCGCGGCTCCGAGCCCGGGGGACCGAGGACGAGGATAACGTTAAGAGAAGGCTGGGGAACGCGGCGAAGGAAATCGAGTACGGGAAGGTGGATGGGAACTTCGATAAAGTTGTCGTTAATGATGATCTAGGGAAGGCCAAGGATGAATTTTGCGGATGGATCGGTGGAGAGTATCAGCTGTAATGGGGGAAAGGGAGGACTTATTTGCAAATGAAAACAGAAGGATTGAGTTTTTGAGTTTTTGTCAATCTGAGTTACGCATACCTGGGTGAGATTTAAGTTTAAAGAATGAATTAACATTTCTAGAGTTTAATGCGCTCCGATTATTTGATTTCTAATTTTTTGACTTCGGAATTATTTAACTTCATTTAAATCTGATATGTCTACCTTGCATTTGCAATTGATTCCTTTCTCATGTATAGATAGAAGACACGTGCCTTCAACATAGCCAAGAAAAATAGCAGGGACAAACACACCTTTCATCCGGATACTGAGACAATGTCCATCTTCTCCACAATAATTGTGAATAGTTCTTCTTCCAAATTCTTTTGAATCTATGCGAATGTTCGAATCAAGCTTTAGAAGAGGCTCAGTATCAGATTTAGAAAAAGTTTCATTAATAGGTTTGGCACTAGTTTCGGCACTAGTTTCGGCACTAGTTTCGGCACTAGTTTCGGCACTAGTTTCGGCAATAGGTTCGGCAATAGGTTCCGCAATAGGTTGTGAAGGAGTATTTGGAATAGCCTCTTCAAGGGATTGTGAACTAGATTTTGTGTCATTTGTATTGTTTAGATTTCTTTGCATATTTAATAAATACTAGTTTTTTTAATCAGAAATGAAAAACACAACCCGAGACTTGGGTAATACCCTAAGTTTTTTAATTACCCAAGATTTTTTTGAGAATAAAGCCGATTTCTCCCAGTATAATAACTACTTTCACGTAGTAAATTGGCCTGGAACGTACGTATAAAATCTCAAGAAACCCAATATTAACATCTGATAGGGTTGGGTACCCAGGTAAAATGCATCTTATCTTATGTGTCCGATTATGAGTATTATGTATTATGAGTGAAATGAGTCAACTCTGAGATTGTGTAATACTGGCAAGAAGCTTAAGACCTCGAAAGATACTCCTCGCTATTTTTGGAGCCCTCTACGAGTTCTAATCGAGATACGTTTATCAGTCATTTTTATACTAAAAACGTCTCTAGGTTTGTAACAGCAGTTTTTTTGCGCCAACCTCCTCAGGATAGAGAGTGCAGTAACAGACCTGACCATTTGCTAGGGGAAGGGGAAAATACTAAACTGATGGGAGGCGGCGGATCGAAGCCTTACGAGCCTCCGCCGGCAGAGGCGAAGGATACCTTCGAGCCTCCCGACGGGGATGGTAACTATCAGCTCATCCTCGCAGATGGGAAGGAGACCGTCTCGACTCCGTTAAAGGCGACTGCAGACGGGAAGCCCATCATCGTGGGGAGATCTTCCAGCCAGGGGAGCACGCACAAGAGCAACGACGACGGCTGCTCAGCATTGCATCTAGAGTTGAAGTGGGACGAGGGGTCGAAGAGGTGGCAGGCCAAGGTGAGAGGAAAGGGCGGTTGCGGTTGCGTGGTCCTTTTTTCCTTCTTTTTCTCTCTCGTTAAATTGCTAACGCTTAGGTCCCCGCCCCGTCGCCAGGACCTCGGCAGCAGCAAGGGCACGACGATCCTCGGCCTCGCAGGCGACGGTCCTCTCGGCTGCGCCGCCCCCAAGAAGCTCCCCGAGGGCGAAGTGCACACCGTCGAAGGTCCCGTCTGCTTCCACTGCGGCGTCGTCAACACCTACGTGACCCTCTGCCCCTCCAAGGTCAAGTCCGTCGGCCTCGAAGTGACCAAGCAGTCCGAACCCACAATAACCCACTTCAAAGTTGGCGACTACATCCCCGTAAAGACCACCCTGAGCATAGGCCGCGAGAACGACAA
The DNA here is from genome assembly GCA_030267945.1 of Triparma strigata. Lineage (NCBI taxonomy): Eukaryota > Bolidophyceae > Parmales > Triparmaceae > Triparma > Triparma strigata. Next base: position 64,782 of record BRXY01000198.1, read on the forward strand.
CGTCTCCGGCCGCAAGACCCTCCGCCTAACCGGCGTCTCCAACGTCTCCGGAACCCACTCTTTGATCGAGCGCGACGGTAAATTCTGGGAGTTCTCAGACCAGGAGGCCACCCACAGGACCGTCATAGCGTGCAATAAAATTCTCAAGAGCGGGACGGTTGCCATTTGGCCGGGGGCGATACTCAGCTTCGGACATAAGGAGAAGAACTTCGACAAAGAACCAACAGTTATCTTCAAAGTAAGGATGGTCTACGAGTAAAAGGTTGGGGGGGGGGATGGAGCAATTAAATACAACAACGTGTACACACGCGTGGGGAGGAGAACAAAACAATGAAAAAGAAGGAAATAAACAAAAAAAGGCAAGAAGAACGTATTTCGTTTTCCCCTTCAAAAAGTCGCTTTTCTTTCACTTTCTCATTAAGTCCCTCTCTTTGTTAAACCCATCCTCCTTCCCCTTCCTTTCCCCTTAAACAGTAAACTCCAATAACTCCGAAAACGCCTTCTCCAACTTCCCCAATTTACTCCTAACATTCCCCAACCTAATATCACTCCTAGGTATACCCTCCTTGATCTTCGAAGAAGCCTCGAGCTCGGTTATGTCCTGAATTATTATGCGGTTTACACGGTCGGTTGAACGTTGAGTCTGTGAGTGTGAGGGGGAGGGGGGGGGATTTGGGGGTTAACTGTTTTGGTTTTTTTAAAAGAGTGTGTGTGTGTGTATGTGTGTATGGTTTGTTGTATTCTTATCGTTACGTGTTCTCTCAAAAGGATGTCGCGCGTTATCTCTTCATCAAGACGTCTCTCTACCCTTTCGTTATATATCTTCTCACCTCATCGTCGAAAACAGTCGTAATAGTATTAAGGTTATTCCTAACACTACTAAACTCAAAATTCCTCCTAATAGACGGTATAAGATCAGCCTGGCTATTCCCGTCGAGCTCCTTCGACAGACCCTGCACGGCGGAGAGGTAGGACTTGACCTCTTTTAGGGAGGCTTGGACGGCGTCTGATTTTAGGATTGAGGTGTCGATTTGAGCGTCGGATGGGGAAGGGTAGATTGAAGCGCCGAATCTAGGGGGGGGGGATGTGGAAGTGTTAGTGTTGGTGGAGGTTTATTTAATAAGAAGGAGGGACGTGCACGTTAGCGACTGCTGTAGCGACTGCTGTAGATGATCAGAGCTCAGAGACTGATCACGATATTGTCGGTGGGAGGTTTTTATATTTCATTTACTACGTCTTTTCCAACGAGACTTTTAGACATTCGGTTGTACTCAAACGTCGTCTATTCCGCACGCCGGGAGTCGTTTTCGACGGCACATTAATTTACATTTATTTTTGCACTGTCGCGGCTGAGGCTCGGCGGCTGGCCAACTTAATGATTATGTTGTTCTTCTTAAACTTACTTTGCGAACGCGGCGTTGGGACCGATCGTTACAGCCGCTCCAGTGAACGCTATAGTGTTCTTTAAGAAAGCTTTACGGTTGATGGGAGTGGCATTCAAGGCTGTAGATGCTGAGGTGGTGGATGAGTAAGAGGGTCGAGATTAAATGGGACGAACGATGGAATATACTCACTTGAGACAGAGGTGGAAGGAAGTAAGGTGAAAGAGGTGGCGAGGGGGAGGAGAAAGAGTAAGAGGAGCTTCATCGTTTATAATATGGAAATAATGGTTGAATCTGGTTGATCTTCTGGCAAATGAAAATAATTTGACACTTCACACCTAAACATAACTGGTTAGAATGAAGTTGGCTCTGTTTACTCTTGCCCTTTTTTCACCAGCGGTTGAGGCTATTCTCCCTCCAACCCTCCCATCATGGGAGCCAACTTACGACATGTCCCTCAGCACCCTGACGATGCAGTGCAACGGATCAGGCTGGAGTGATCCGACTAGAGGGGCTGAGTTTGGTGTCGTAAGCTACGATTGGTCCAACGCCAAGTCGCAATGGGCAATGTCCCAGCCGATGGACTGCGAGGAGCGCTTGATTCAGCAGGCGAGCATGACAAAGGCAGCCAACCCCAACACCCACTCATGGGTGTACCGGAACGTCGTCAAGGCCCTTCCCTGGTTCACCAGCGTCCGTGAAATTCTCGACGACCCAGCGTACTCCGGGTTCTTCCTCAAATTCGACCCGGACGTCGACGCCGCTGTCCCCCGTTGCGCCCCTGAGAACCAGACAAAGTGTTCCATCTTTTACCATGACCAAATGCAAACGCCTGCCGTTCCGACACCAGACAACCCTAATCCTGACGGATCTTGTCCGGAAACGGGATGTAACTCAGGGTTGAACCCGACCGGCGAGTACCTCTTTGACCACAGGAATTCTTCCCTATTACCGTGGTTACTTGAAAAACATATCCTTTCCGAAACTGCCATTGGCCACCCCGACGTTGATGGCATGTTTATGGACGACTATTGGTGCTCTAATCTAGTCTGTTCCTCCGTCCCTACGACCCCCGGTTGTCCTTGCTCGGACCCAGTTCAGGGCGCGACCGAGGTCGACGCAAATCAGCAAAAGGACATGGGGCTCTCGGACGAGGACATAAGGGACCTTTACTACGCATGGGACGCTAATATGCAGGCGATTCAACAAGCGATTGTGGACAATGGGGCGTACACGTGGTCGTTGATGGCTGGCCAAGGCAACGCAAACGCTATGCCAGACCTCCTCACTAAGAATAACTGCGCGACGAAGTTGCGCGCGGCCTGTTCCTCGACGAGCGAATGGCAGACTGAATCGAAGCTATTTGGATTGACAGTGGAGGACAACGAACCTAGCCAACTCGAAGAGGACGTCGCATTCTTCTTGCTCGCTCGCGGTGACTACGCGTGGCTTGGATGGGGAACGTGGGGGATGACGTGGCCATTCAACCCATCCCCTGCGCACGGGGAGCTGCCACCGCTCCCCAATGGCGTGCCCCGTCCAGAAATGATTGACCGTGACTTCGGAAAACCTGTCGACACTGACGGCTTCTGCCAAGAGGATCAGGATGGCGTCTTCACGAGGGAATGGACGAGCGGAACCGTCGAGTTGGATTGTAACAATTTTGTTGGATCGGTTCCTACTGTGGCGGGGGGGATGAGAGGATGATAAGTGAAAAGTGCTGCTTGCAGAATTGAACGAAGTAGGGATGATGCCAAAACAAAACACATTGCGTCTGTTGGCCGTGGATGACACGATAAAGGGAAGCTGTTTAGCACACAAGTCGTCAAAAAAACAATTTATATTTCATATTATATTATAAAAGTTCTCTACTTTTATTTAATTAGTCAAAGGATCGAAGAAACTGCTTCTCCCCTCTTCCTCCTCCTGCTCATCAAAATCTCTTTCTCCATTATCATCATCTTCTTGAAGCCTGAACCCCCCCCCACCCCCGCCCCCTCCCATGACGACTTCCTCCTCCTCCCCCTCCCCTTCCCCCTCCTCCTCCCTCCCCGAAATCGACCTCGCCATGTCCCTCAAATCTGCCTGAAAATTATTAGGCGAGAACATATCAGTGCTATCCCTCCTCCCCTCCTCCTCCCTCCTCCTCCTCTCAATCCTCTCCTCCCCCCCTCTCAGGTGCGCGCTAGCGCTCAGCATGAAAGAACGGAGAGTCGAACCGACGTGAAGATCTTTCGAGGGTGTGTTTAATATTTCATCATCATCTTCTACGCCACCGAACCAACCGGTGTAGGAGTTAGATCTTTGATCGTTCCGACCTGAAACAGCCTCGGAAGAATCTTCTAGAAGCGGACTCTGAAGTAAGTCCTCTGACATTCTACCACCCCAACCTTCCTGCCCCGATCTTATCGGGCTCCCGTCCTTTGAATAATTGTCCCCGTTCTGGGAAACGTTCAAATCGTCGCGGCTGTGCATTTCGACTCCGGCGCGGAGGAAGCTGCTGCGGTTTAGGCCTATGTAGTACATGTCAGAGTCCCAGTTGCTGTGGGAGGCTCCGACGGTGGTTACTTTTTTTAGCTTCATCATCATTATTCCGACGATTATCATTACGAGAGTGTTTATGGCGAAAAGGAGGAAGCTGAGAGGCAGGTGTGTGTGTGTGTGTGTGTGGGGGGGGGGGGGTGGTTGAGTGGAGAGAACGTTCTTTGCTCGATCGTTGCTGCTATTTTTCTCACCTGATGAACCCCAAGTAGACAAAGTTGTGCCCTGCCTCAGCCTGCCCCTTGATCATGCTCAGGAACATTCCCGTCACAACGCAGATCCCAGCATTGACGATCGGCGGAACCAACGCGGCCGATATAGCAACTCCGACCAGAGCGTTAATCCCCCCGCTTGTCGTGACAGCCAACGTCACCCCCACCCCACTAGGCACCGCAACGGCCAGACCCATGAGCAACCCACTAGGAGCCCCTCTCTCAATCATCTCCGAACTGACCACCAATTCCTCGTTCTTAATAAACTCCCCCCAATCCTCACTTATATGCAACTCCTGATAGTACGGTATCGTACACAGCCCGATCATCGCACCGATCCCAAGGCAAATCAAGCTCCCGGCTAACATATTCATAACTCCCCGCTTTATCATATCATCATTTCTACTAGCAATCCCAAAAGTGCAACATAAAATCGGTCCCATCAAAGGACTTATCAACATACTAGAGTAGGGTGGGAGGGGGGGGTGGGGGGGGGAGGGGGGGGGTTAGCGACGAGTTCGAATTATGAAGAATGAAAGTAGGGGTGGTGAGCAAAAAAAGAAAATCGACCACTTTCGCTTTTCTCACCTAGCAACCACAGTCGTCCCGCTATCCCCCACCAGTCCACTCCCCGACATAACGGCCGCGATCATAGTCATGGCTATAAAATCGAACGTCAACCTACTCTGCCCGTCTATGGCGTCCTTGATTTCTTCTACGCTCATCCTGTCGTCGATTCTGTACCTCCTAGGATCGTTGTATTTGCTCCTGCGGAGGGGGGGGAGGGTCGTGACCAGCGCCGTGACGTCGATCGTGCCGAACCTGGTCCCGACGCCTATGTTGCCGAGTCGTTTAAGGATGCCTTGGAGGCGCCTTTCGTCTGCTTTGAAGGTTAAGAGAGTCACGCCGCTGCCGGGGAAGGTGGCGAGGGAATGGACGTGGGAGGTCGTGGAGAGGATTTGGAGGGTGTCGGAATACTCGGTAGAGGGGACGGTCACGTTTATCGAACGGACCATCTTCTCGAGAAGTGGGGGAGGGAGGGGTTGGGGGAGGGAAGGAACGGAACTGACGATGGGGAGCCCTAAAGTTGGTTGTTAAAAGAGGTGGTAAGAGAGGGGGCAGCGGGGGAGGCGGTTGGACGAAGGGCACGTCAGTTTATGTAGATAGACTGGTATTCGACTGTATGTGGAGATAAAGATCGTTAAATGTATTGAGAGATGTAATTGGTCAGAATCAGACCAACTTCTTTGGGACACTTTCCCTGAGAACAAAGATTGATGTTAAGAATAAAAATATACCGTAGGTAAATCAATTTTTTTAAAATATCCCCCCTTCAAATTTGTTGTTTTGGACTAAAATTCCCTTTAGCGTGGCCATGTCCGACATTCACGCCCGATCCCAAAACCTTGGACCCCCGTTTATCAAATCCGCGTGAACATTTATCCACGACATCGATCCTCTCGCTCACGCCTTCGACGTAAGTTTCGATTTCTTAAAAAGTGGGGGGGAGGAGGGGAATGTTCTCGAAGGTTCCAAGGGTAGAAGATTGAAGACTTCAAGAAAATTAAAAAGTGAAACCATCATTTGTATTACGAACGGCAGGCTTTGCACTTGGGTGATATACCGCGGAAGGTTATGAGGTTATGGGGACGTCGAACGTTTTGGAGCAATTCACGCATTTTTCAGGTTTGGTATTTTTGCGCGCTTTCTTCTTCTTGGCTGTTTTGAGGGGCTGGAGGGAGCGGAGGTAGGCGATTACCGCGTTGACGTCGTTAACGTCAATGTCGGAGGGGACTAGCGCGGAGCAGTCGTAGAAGACTTGGCCATTAAGCGTTTGAAGCGAGTCCGGGACCTTCATCTCTCTTAAACTTGTGCAATATGCAAAGGCATAATTACCTAATGCTCGAACGTTAGTGTGAAGGAGATCGACCTTTTCTAGACTGAAGCATTTACCGAAGGATGCTCCACCAATTGATGTTAACGACTTTGGAAACTTGATGTCTTTCAAACTACTGCAGCCTGCGAAGGAACCGAAATCGATGATTGTAATGCCTTCGGGGATGTCTACAGCGACGAGAATGGAGGCCCAGCTGCAGGCCCATTCACCGACCTTCGTAATATTCAGAAGGAAGACGACCTTCGTCACTTGCTTCATCCTTTCCTTCCTCTCTTCAGACCAAGCTTTATCACGACTTATATCATTCCCATCAACGGTGAAAACCGGGTTGAAAGTCAAGGAGGAGAGGTCTAGCTTTTTGCATTCGCTGAAGACTCCGTAACCAAACTTTACAAGCGAGTCCGGGAACTTCATCTCTCTTAAATTTGTGCAACTAGTGAAGGCATCATCACCTAATTCTTCAACGTTAGTGTGAAGGAGATCGACCTGTTCTAGACTGAAGCAACTACGGAAGGAGGATCTACCAATTGATGTTAACGACTTTGGGAACTTGATGTATTTCAAATAATAGCATTGAAAGAAGGAACGGTCACCGATACTTGTAATGCCTTCAGGGATGTCTACAACCACGACAGAACGGAGGCCGAGAATGGAGGCGCCCTTGAAGGCATAATCTCCGACCTTCGTAGTATTCAGAAGGAAGACAATCTTTTTCACTGGCTTCATCTTTTTCTTCCTCGCATCAGAATCAGCTTCACTCCAACTTACATCATTCCCTCCATGAACAATAATCTTGCCGTAAGGCTCATCTTCCTCCAACTCAGTTAGCTTCTTCTCAACGACCGCATGCCATTTTCTGTCAAGCCACCTCATCGCTACTAAAGTATCGACCATAACGAACTCAACGAATAGTCGCCTGAAGTCGTCTGTATGCATAAACTGTGAATTAACGGTCTGTGGGACCAGATCTGGCGTTTGCTCCGCGTTATCCTCAGTAGAATTGACTGGGGGAACGTTCGAGTCAACATCAAAGTTAAGATCCTCAACCCCTTCTACCAGGTGACTGGTGTAGCTCGACATAATAAAAAAAGAGCGTTCTTTTGGTAGCAATGTTGGCAACAGATCTTGGCCAATGAAAAGCCTCAAGAATTCAGATCCCAGAGCCAGGGAGCCTCTTTTTTGCACTTCACCTCCACCTCTTTTCATCATTAAATAGAAAGACACCGTCATGTTCGATTACGTAAGTAACAACCTTTCCCCTCAAAACACTTATATTCTACCGTATTCTCGTTAATAATACCATGACCTCAACGTGATAATGTTTTTTTAAAGGCCTACGGTTTGGTCGAACAGGTCCCCTGGGCTCAGCTCGTGCTCTACGGATTTGACACGTAAATGGCGTATCTTTGCTAGCGAGCGTCTCATCGTAGAAGAACTCGCGAGCGATGCGCACATCCGCGGATTAAGTACTGGAACTTCACGCTTGCTCTTATATAGATCTTGCTCCTTCTTTTCACATTTCATTGTTTTCCCTCATTTTAACCTTCCATAAACTCTCTAACGAAACTCTCGAACGTTCTAACGTCCCTCTTCTCCTCCTCTCAGTACATCCTCTCCGGCGACTGCGGCGGCACAAACACCCGCCTCCAACTAATAGGTCTAAACCGTTCCCTCTTAAAACCTTTCACTGGTAAAAAGACTCCCGGCACGATCCTCAAAACCGTCACCTTCCTAAACGAGAATTACTCCGGCTTCAAAAGCATCCTAGAGGAATTCCTCTACGTCAGTAAACCCGTTATATCAACACTACCTAAAGTGTGCGTCCTCGCAGCCGCCGGTCCCGTAAACCAAAACAAAGTCCTCTTCACGAACAACGGTTGGTTAATATCCGGTTCCTCTATAGTCGAAAATTTCGGCGGTAAAGGTGGAATCGAGAAGGCTATACTCGTGAACGATTTCGTTGGGGCGGGGTATGGCGTGTTGACGGTTGAGAGGGAGGAGTGTAGGGTTTTGAATGACGTTGAAAGGTGAGAGGGGGGGGGGAAAACGGGGGGAAGAACCGATATAAGCCTGTGGTTTGTGTGTGTGTGTTTCTAACACCCCCCCCCCCCCCACACCTTTCCCGGGATTAACTGTGATAATGTTTAGAATCGAAGGGGCGCCGATAGCTTGCGTCGGAGCCGGGACGGGTCTGGGAGAATGCTATTTGACAGCGGGGGGAGGAGACCCGGAGAAGTACGAGTGCTACGCTAGCGAAGGGGGACACGCTGAGTTCGCGCCTAGGTGAGTAAAATATTGTTTCGAACACCATTTGTTCTTCTTCCTCAACTAACTTAACAAAAAAACACACACACGCACACTTCCCCGCAATTGTCACGCTTAGAACGGAGATAGAATTTGAGCTCCTCCGTCACCTTCGTCAGAAGTTCTCCTCCCGCCACCGCGTCTCCGTCGAGCGCGTCGTATCCGGCACAGGCCTCTCCAACGTCTACGAGTTCTTCGCCGAAAAATACTCCTCAAAACGCGACCCGAACGTCTACGAGGAGTTCAAGAACGCAGGGAGCATGAAGGGTAAAGTCGTGAGTGTAAACTCAAGTAAATGCGTGTGCTGCGAAATGTCCATGAAAGTATTCGCGGGGGCTTACGGGAGTGAAGTTGGAGTCGCGGGTTTGAAGTGGATACCGAGAGGTGGTTTGTACGTTACGGGAGGGTTGACGCCGAAGAATATTAAATGGATCGAAGGGGAGCAGAGTGAGTTCATGCAGGCTTTTAGGGATAAGGGGAGGGTTAGTGAGCTGCTGGAGGAGATACCAGTTTACGCGGTTATGGTGGAGGATCTGGGATTGAGGGGGAGCCATAGGTTGGCGTGGAAGATTTTGAAGGAGGAGGTTGAGGGTGAGGGGGGAGAAGGGGGGGGGGGGGTTAAGAAGAGTTGGGCGGCGGGGATTTTGCTGGCGGGGGTGGTGGGGGTGGTGGGAATTTGCGCTGTTTGGGGGGGGAGGAAGACTGTTAGGATCAGCAAGTGAGGAGAGGGGGTGGGAGGGCACGAGAAATTAGGAAATAGGTGTTATTAAGGTGAAGCAGGAGTGGGTTTAGAAATTCAAATCAACTTTTAACTTTTGCATTAAATATCCAGTTTGCAGAATTCTAAAAATACTTTATTTGAAGAAGGTAGGATTTCTTACCGTTGACTTTACTAGAATTTGATTTAACCATTAAGGCGTGGTATGAGCATACTGCGCAACCATTAAAATACTCGGAACTCGCTCGCCGTGTAAAGTGTTTAAAGATCATCATTGTTGATGATTGATTGTCGGATTGTCGATGATGATTGAGTTTGTTTGTGTTGTTGCCTTTATTTCACTTTAATTACGGCGGTTTGGATCGTAATATTCCACTCGGCGCTTCTTGAACCTAAGCGAAAACGATCGAAGAAAGCGCAAGACCGCGAAAAAACGCTTAGATACAGCAATTGCTGTACACTCGGGTGTCGGACACTGTAACCAGGTGGTTCTGACACTCGCCTTCCCTCCCTCCTGTAAATAACATCCAAACAGCAACCAGACAGCAACCAGACAGCAACCAGACAGCAACACAACGGCACAACAATGTTCCGCTACGTCACACTCGCCCTCTTCCTCGTCCCCCTCGCGACAATCACGATGGCAAATCAATCGAATGTCAGAGCTTTGTCGAAAGATACGAAGAAGGAAGGCTCCCGCCAGATGAAGGGGAAAAAAGGAAAAAAGGGAAAAAAGGAAAAAAAGGCTCCATTAAAGAGCAGCGATGTTTGCAAAGATATCGAAGACGGAAATGATTTTAACGACTGCACCTACATAAATCACTCCAAAGACGGAAAATGCTGTCATGCTGAAACACTATGTGATAATTGCCCTCACAAACCCCCCCCCTCCACCGCCCGAGGAGCCTCAATCCTCAGACGTGAACATAAAAGGATCTGTCCGGACTCGGACGTCTTCGGCTCCCTTACCTGAACTAGCCCATGACCATAGCCACGGCCACACACACACACAATTTTAACCACGAATGATTGCAGGGAACAGCCCTAATTGAAAACAAAAACGATTCATTTTTTATTTTGTTTCTGCAATTTCAACACGTTTATTGTTATTATTATGAAAGGAAATCAGATTGAAAAGAACAAAAAACGATACATGTATTCGAACAGGAATATATGGTAGTTTTTAATAGTGGAATAGTGGGTTGTTGTTTTTACTGTAAATATTATTGCATGTGGCGAATTATTGTAAAGAGCGGAGGTAAGCGACAACCGCCTCGTTGTCGTCAACGTCAACGTCGGAGGGGACTAGCTTGGAGCAGTAGGCGAAGACATTGCCACCAAAATTTTGAAGTGAGTCTGGGACTTTCATCTCTCTTAAACTTGTGCAATTATAGAAGGCACATGTACCTAATACGTGAACGTTCGTGTGAAGGAGATCGATTTTTTCTAGACTGGAGCAATAGGCGAAGGATCCATAACCAATTGATTTTAACGACTTTAGGAACTTGATGTCTTTCAAACTACTGCAGCTATTGAAGGAATAATCACTGATGATTGTAATGCCTTCGGGGATGTCTACAACGACGAGATTGGTAGCGAAGTAGCAGACACCAAGTCCGACCTTCGTAATATTCAGAGAGAAGGCGACCTTCGTTACTTCGTTCATCCTTTGCTTCCTCGCATAAGCATAAGCTTCAGCTTCATCATTACTTATATCATTTCCTCCATGAACAATAATCTCGCCGAAAGGCTCATCTTCAAACTCAGTCAGCTTCTTCTCAACTACCTTGTGCCATTTTCTATCAAGTCACCTCATCGCTACTAAAGTATCAACCATCACGAAACCAACGAACAGCCGCTTAAAGTCGTCTGTATGCATGAAATCATCGCCTCCGACGGCTGGGATTTCGTCGGATACAGAATCCAACTCTGAACCTCCAAATACTTCCTCCTCGTCGTCTACGAGCTCTAAATCGTTCGGATCTGGTATTGCAATTACATTCGGACGATCTCCAGGCGTTCTTTTTGACATATTGCGTAATAATGAATGATAAAAGTCGCTATATTCTTTTGCAGGACAATCACACAAAAAGGTTCATTAATTTGTATCGATAATTCATCACACGAACTATTCCACGCGTCCCATTAGCGTCTTATCGTTATAACTATCTATCATATTAACGTCAGAAACACACTGCGACGTTAGATTACAATTACAATCCTTTACAAACCTTCTAATACGGAATGGACCTTGGATAAAATGCAAATTTGGACTCCTCTGCTGACTCTGCTCACCACCGCACATGGTCAGTTCAACGCAGAAGCCACAGAACGATCTTCATTGTTCCTAAATTGTGTCGACAATGCTTATGGGCTGCTCTGCGGAAAAAAATGTTCGTGCCAAGCTCCTGAAGTTTGCGACGACGGCCCAGTAGGCAGCGGAGAGTGCTACCTGCCCACTCCCTATACCCACTCGCCTCGGCGAAAGGGAAAGGGCTGCGACGGCGAGACCAACATTTTCCCTTTCTTTGAAGGCGACGTTCCACCTCATCCTTCGCTAATAAGCACCGTCCTCGGAATCGACCCGTTGCCTACCATCGCGTATAATTACTCTGGCCATCAGTTCCGTGATCCATCGACGGTCTTGGGCGATGGTCGATCCCACAACTTCGAGGTTGAGGGCACTTCCTACAACGCAAAAGGCACTGGCGCCACCGTGTTCACGCGACCTGGAACCGACGGCAGGGCGACGTTTTCTCACTCGTGCAGGGAGTTTCTCCTGACGAAGTTTATGAATGCGGTAGGAATCGAGACCGTTGAAGCTGCTTACTTGCACCTCTTGCCTTGTCATAGTGATCGGGTCGTTAGAGATTATCTCTACGAGGGCGAGGAATATAGAGTAATGAAAGGCGGAGTCTTGACCCGCCAACTCGATCCAAGGACCAGATCCATCCTCCGCCTTGGTTCGGTTATGTCGAAGGATGATTTTGACGAGGTCTGTAAAATCGTCCACCCCAACTGTGATTGTCGTCGAGAGTGCTTCTTCCGTTCAACTGTCGCCGCAAATGCGAAATCAAGCGCTCGTTGGCAGGCCCTCGGCTTCGTTCATGGATCGCTGAATACCGACAACGTTCTGTTGAACGGGGTGACGGTTGATGTGTCCGTGAGCTCGTTTTTAAAGACGTTTCGTCTAGATTTTACTCCGAATTTGATTGACGAGGAGGGGATTTATTCGTACGGAAGAGTTGGAGAGGCAATGATATGGAACCTCGAAAGGCTGCGGGAGGTTTTAGGTTTAGCAGATCTTGACTCGGAGACGTTGTTCAATGGCGTCTTTCGGGCAGAGTTCGAGACTTTACTGGAGGGGAGGTTGGGAATTCGCCACCGCGACGAGGAAACATCTTTCTTGGCCCCGCGACCTCACATTTTGTATGGGTTTTTGAGTTGGCTGGAACGTAGCCGTGCCAATATTAACGCCGCCTTCCACCACCTGCCCGACGTTTTTAGCGGAGCTTTGACGACCGAGGAATATCAGGTTCGCGTGGAGGTTAAAACGGAAGGCCACGGCGACGTGCTGAGAACGTGGCTCAGGCACGTTGACGGATTAGGTGTAAAATTGGAGACAAAGAAGAGAACGAAAGCTCTGGTCTGGAACGATAATAAAGTCGCGAACCTGTGCAACATTTTTGACGACGGCGTCGGTAGTCTGACGAGTCTCGTGAGTGAGTTCAACGAGAGTTTTTCGGCCATGTTAGAGAGCTTCCGGGAAGGCGGGGTGGAAGCCGAAGGGGAGGAGGACTGGGGAGGTGAAGAATGGGAGGGTTCATGTTCTATACAATAATAATAAAATGATAAACGAATAAAAAGATGATGACATTTAAATGTAAAGGCTTACTAGGGTTACAACAACAGGAGCTACTACAACAATATCAATATCAATAACAACTACACTACGATCACTCGGTGGCGTCACAGATGCCGTTGGCACCGACAGCGAACTGGGCGTCGGCCTCGGGCAGAGTGGGGCTGTCGAAGATCGTACAGATGCGGTTCTCGCCGCGGCCCTTGCGGAGGCGGAGGCGGGTGGTGGCAGCGTGCGCGATGATATTGCCGCCGATCGGCTTGGTGCTGTCCTTGGCGAAGCTCATGCCTCCGGGGTCAGCAGTGACCTGATTCGTCATGAAGACGGCGACTCCGAACTGTGTGTGTTTGTGTGTGTGGGGAAATTTAGTGAGTATGGAGTCGATTGGTGGGTGGAATTTAGCGAGGAGAAGAATATTTGGATTTGTTTGTGTGCTCTCAGTCGCATTATTGCCGCCGCTCCAGCAAAGACTGGAGTCTCTTCAAAGCGCTCCTCTTACGTTTTGCCGTGGAAGTCGCCGTAGTCAGATAATCATTACTCTTTTAAATATTTCATCATCGAGCACACCTTAAACAATGTAGTCAAAATCTCGCAGCGCGTGTACTTATCTCACCTCCTCAGCTAGACGGGTCAACTGGCGGAGGAACTGGCCAAGCATCATCTGCCTCTCGGAGAGCTCTCCGCGGCCGGAGTAGTCGGTACGGAAGAGGGCCGTGGCGGAGTCGACGACGATGAGGGCGTAACGGTCCTGCGCCATGATGGCGGCGGCCATCTTGAGGAGCTCCATCTGGTGCTCGGAGTTGTGGGCACGGGCGTAGGCGACGTTTTCGAGGGCCATGTCGGGGTCCATGCCGAACCTCTCGGCGATTTCCTGCAGGCGCTTGGGCCGGAAGGTTCCTTCGGTGTCGATGTAAATGGCCTGGGGGTGGAGTGGGGGTGGTTGGGGGTGAGTGTGGAGTGGATGGGTGGATTCATTTGTGGGGCGACGATGGTGTTGATTTTGTTTGCTCTCAGTCGCATTATTGGGGACACCGTAGAATCCACTGGTCTCTCTTCAAAGCGCTTCTCTTACGTTTACACGTGGAAGATACCGTAGTCAGATTCGCTACAACCTTTAAATATTTCATCATCGAGAAACAATCACCAGTACCTCTCATTACTAGCACCCTACTCTACTCTCACTCACCTTGCCCTCGGCTCCTCCGTCCTGAATTCCCATCTGGCAAGTGACGCAGAGCGTGTGGCAGAGCTGCGTCTTTCCGGTCCTGAACTCGCCGAAGGCCTCGGTGACGGAGCCGGTCTCGATTCCTCCCTCGAGGAGCTTGTCGAGCTCGATGGACCCGGTCGTCAGCTGGACGATGGACTTGCGGTCCTCCAACGCGTCGGCAGCCGTCTTGAAGTCCATGGGAACCATGGACTTGCACAGGTCCTTTAACTTGAGGACCTTGTTCTCGCTGATTCCCTTGACCTCGGAGAGCTTGCGAACGGTGGCTGTAAAAGTTGGGGGGGGGTGAGAGAAAAGGTGAGAGAGGGCGGTGGAGGGAGACGACGTGAAATGGGTAGGGCTTACCATGAGCGATCGACTCGATGGTGTGGTACCCCGCCTCGTTGAGCTTCTGAATGTCCGCCGCGGCGATGCCCTGGTCAGCCAGGCACTCGAGGTTCTGGTAGGAGACATTAACGGCCTGGCAGGGGAGGAGGGGGGGGTCGGGGGGAAGTTTGGTTTAGCGGGTAGTTATTGGGGGGCTGGACGAGCCTGCAGCTGAATGACTCTCCTTAGTCGCGTAAAATTGATATCTATCGCCGGCCGAGCGGACTTCGAGCCACAATCGACGACCGAGGGGACCAGAAATTCTGAAAACAAAACGAAGAGCCGTGCCGCCCATCGAGCAAACGGCCTTCCTTTCCCAAATTGGAACCTAGAAAGCGGCAAAGAGTCGTTCTCACCTCCTCCTCCATCTGGTTGCTCTCCTCGAGCTGCGGGGTTTCAGATCTTTCGACTTCCATTGCGTTTTGAGGCTATATTGATTGCTGGAAAATAAATGAACCCTTTGGCATTTCAGGGATTTCCTTTTCACACAATTGTGAGGCTGTCGTTAGTCGTTTTGTTACTTGTCATTGGCAGCTTCGACCCCTCTGCTACTTGAAACCGTTTCCAACCGTCGCCAGAGTCCTTGCGTCCGCACATGGCTCCCCACACCTCGTTTCATTCGAATATTATTTGCGCCCTCCACAACCCAAACTCCATTTTGCTAACCCCAACGCCGCCTCGTACCTCTTCGCGCGTTCAACCCAGACCAGAGACGATGTTTGCATCCCGCGCCTTCGCCAGCACCCTCCGCCCCGCCTTCAGGAACAAGAGTTCGCTCCCTCAAAGGGCGCTCCAGGCTCTTCGAGACTCAACAAAGGGGAATGACTCCGCCAAGAGCGGCAACAAGTTGACCGACAAGAAGGTCAAGTTCACCAGCCCCAAGCCCACGCTCGACACCAAGCTCGGAAACCTCAAGGACCCAGTCAAGATGAGCTCCGCCAGTGTCAAGGTTGAGGAGGAGGTGAGGACGAGGACGAGGTTGGGTTTCACACGCCCATTTATTCTAACGTCCTTCTGCAGGTCGCGCCCGCCGCGCCCGTCTCCCCCCCCGTGGACAAAACCCTCGAAACGAGGAAGAGCGCCATCGAGACCGCCCAGATCATTGCCCAGGAGGACGCGAAGATGAGCGAGAAGATCGAGACCCCAGCGTTCGAGGCGCCCGCCATGCACGCGAGCTTCGCCGAGTTCGCGCCCAGGATCGTCGTCATCGGCGTCGGAGGAGCCGGAGGAAACGCCGTCAACAACATGATCGCCAGGAGCCTCTCCGGAGTGGAGTTCCTAGCCGTCAACACCGACGCGCAGCACCTCTCCACCACGCTGACTGACAACAGGCTGCAAATTGGCCAGAGCGTCACCGCCGGGCTCGGGTGCGGGGCCAACCCCGACGCCGGAAGGATGGCCGCGGAGGAGTCCAAGGACGAGATCTTGGAGAAGATCAAGGACGCGCACATGGTATTCATCACTGCTGGAATGGGAGGAGGTGAGATGAGACTATAACTGTAGCGCGAAGAATTGGGAATGGTTTGGATCTACACCGTCTGTAGTTCCGTCACGTATGTAGATCCGTTACTTTATTCTAACTCGCAGCTTCGCTCCTCAACTCGTCCTCGCAGGAACCGGAACTGGAGCCGCGTCCGTCGTCGCCGACCTGTGTTACAAGGAGGGAATTCTGACCGTCGGAGTCGTCACCAAGCCCTTCAGGTTCGAGGGAACCCACAGGATGAGGCTCGCGAACGAAGGCGTGGAGAGGCTCAAGGAATGCGTCGACACCATGATCGTCATCCCCAACCAGAACCTCTTCCAGCTCGTCGACCCCAAGACCAGCCTCATGGACTCGTTCGGACTCGCCGACGATGTGCTGCTGGCCGGCGTCAAGAGCATCACCGATTTAATGACCAACCCTGGGCTCATCAACCTCGATTTCGCCGATGTGCAGAGCGTCATGAGCGGCATGGGCAACGCCATGCTCGGAACCGGACAGAGCAGCGGAGAGGACAGGGCCATTGCCGCCGCCGAGCAGGTGCGAATAATTTAGAGCGTCAGTAGTAGTAGCCGATTCTAACACGTTCGAAACAATCTCTCCCACCCCCACCAACCCCCATCCCTCCAGGCACTCTGCAACCCCTTGCTCGGAGACATGGGAGTCAAGAGCGCCAAGGGAATGCTCGTCAACATCACCGGAGGAAAGGACATGACTCTGTTCGAGGTCGACGCGGCCGCGCAGAAGCTGATAGAGGAGGTCGAGGACGAGAACGCGAACATCATCTTCGGATCGGCCTACGACCACAGGTGAGAGACATAGCTGAAAACACATCTAAATTACGCAATTCTAACTCATACGCTCGCCACAGCCTCGAGGGATCAATCAGAGTTAGCGTGGTGGCAACCGGAATCGAGGAGACTAAACTGAAGTAGGAAGTTGAGCAAGAGGGGCTTGGGTGCTGGGGGCATGGACTTTACAAGATAAAAAACAAAATTAAAAAAAAGAATTCTCATTATCATCAAAACCGACGCTCTAGACGTTCTTAGTTCTTAATTTTTAGTTTCCCCAAAAAATTGTAACCCTATTTAGACGTATCTGTTGAGGATCATCTCGTACTGCGACAAGCGACGTTAGAATGGTTGGAGGAAATTGGCAGCAGCGACGTTATGCACGGAGAATGGTATCGGCCATGTACGCCGATATCTAGTACACACGCCTCCTCAGCTCGTCGCTTCGCTCCCCTCCTCGCCATTCTCACCTCCTCCTGCCTTCCGCTCTTCTGCTCCGGCTCTCCCGCCTTCACGGCGAAGGCTGCGGCAGACTCAAGCGTGGCAGTACCCTCCTCGACAGTCTTCCCAAACCCCTCGTCGAAAGTCGCGTACCTCTCCTTCACCATGTTGTCGATGACGTTGTCCTGGATTATCTTGGCTGCGTTGCGCAGGCCACGCGCGAAGTTGTCGATTCCGCCGATGTGCCCGATGAAGAGGTCCCTGTCCTCAGTGCTCTCCCTCCTGACCTTACAGTCAAAGTTGAGCCCCCCGGCGTGGAGCCCACCCTGCTCGATGACAATCTTCATGACTAGGGTCGTCTTCTTGATGTCCGTGCAGAACATGTCGGTGTCCCAACCGAGGAGGGGATCGCCAGAGTTGCAGTCGATGCTTCCGAGGAAGCCGAGCTTAGACGCGACGAGGATGTCGTGCTCGTAGTCGTGCCCGGCGAGGGTGGTATGATTGGGCTCGATGTTAACCTTGAAGTCGCCCTGGAGGCCGTAAGTGCACAGGAAGCCTATGACAGTCTGAGCGTCGTAGTCGTACTGGTGCTTGGTGGGCTCTCTGGGCTTGGGCTCAATGAGGAGCTGCGCGGTGCTCCCGATCTTGTCGCGGTAGTCGCGGCACATCCTGAAGAACGCGGCCATGTGGTCCATCTCCCTCTTGACGTCGGTGTTGAGGACGCTCTGGTAGCCCTCGCGACCTCCCCAGTAGACGACGTTCTCGCCTCCGAGCTTGTGGTTGATCTCGATGACCTTCTTGGCCTGGGTGCAGGCGTAAGCGAAGGTGGTGGCGTCGGGGTTGGTGGCGCCTCCGTTCATGTAACGAGGGTGCGAGAAGAGGTTCTGCGTAGCCCAGAGGAGCTTGACGCCGGTCTCCTTCTGCTTCTCAGCGAGGTAGTCGACAATCTCGTCGAGCATCTTGTTGGACTCTTCAAGGGTCGAGCCCTCGGGGGAGACGTCGCGGTCATGGAAGGTGTAGTAGCCGATATCGAGCTTCACGAGCATCTCGAACATGGCGTCGATGCGGCGCTTTGCGTTCTCCATGCTGCGACGAGCGAAGCGAGTCGCAATAGAAGGATCGTTCGTGTTGTTAATAACGGCATATATTTTGGCAGTAGCGACGTTACGCACGGAAGTATCGACCATGCACGTCGCTTCGTTCCTCGCACACTCTCACCTGTCGGACTCATCGTCGAAGTGCCTCTTCATGGTGGGGAATCCAAAGGGATCAGCTCCCTTACCGCGAAACGTATGCCAGCTGCACAACGAGAATCTGCACCACTGCAAGATCAGTCAGCGTTAGGAGGTAGCGGAAGCTTGTGTTAGCGATCCTTATGGATAAAATCTTTGCTGATTCATGTGATGCCGATGGAAGGGCAAGCAGCATCACACGGCATTTACCTCCTCCATTGTCTTGCCCATGATAATCTCAGACTTATTGTAGAATCTATAGCTGAGTGGGTCGGTGGACTCCGGGCCTTTATACTCGATTTTGGGAATCTGCGGGAAACTCATTTCCGTTTTTTTCAGCTGCCAGTGAAAATCCCACTTTCAGGATCTATCTGCAGATAATTCATCTCATAAACGATTCCATGCCTTATATTAGCGCCTTAATCGTCGATACTGTTCAGAAACCCAAACCCTCATATCAACGCCAGCAACACACTGCGACTTTAGATTCAAATGAAATCAAGTAAATCCCAGCCAGTCGCCTCCGCCCCGCAATGTGGCTTCACTGGATGCTCCAAGCCGGCACCGCTGAAGTGCTCACGATGCAAGGAGGTCAGGTACTGCTCGAAGGAACACCAGACGTCGCACTGGAAGTTCAACAAGAAGCTCTGCTTGCCGCCTGGTGAGAGAATTTCATGGCCAGCGGCACCCACTCCGGCCCCTCTTCCGTTAGGGTTAGGGTTAGGGTTAGGGTTAGGGTTAGGGTTAGGGTTAGGGTTAGGGTTAGGGTTAGGGTT
>BRXY01000199.1:9472-53094 GCA_030267945.1 Triparma strigata
GGGGGGAGTGTGAGGAGTGAAGTGCGAGGAGCGAAGCGACGAGGTGGCTGTAGTATCTAAGCTATTCTTCATGCGAGCTGCGAACAACATATATTGGAGTGCTCTGAGTATCTAACCCAACCTTTACGCTCGCTTTGCCTGCTATTCCTCGCCACGATCCTCGCAGGTGAAACTCCTGAGGTCCATGGTCCAGGCGCTGGAGGTCGTCCACGGCAACGGCCTGGTCCACCTGGACATCAAGCCCGAGAACATCTTCACAAGAGCAGGGCAGTACAAGCTCGGGGACTTTGGGCTGTGCAGGAACGGGAAGGGGGAGAGGCACGTGGAGGAGGGAGACAGCAGGTACATGAGCATGGAGTTGCTCAACGACGATTACAGGAGTCTGGAGAAGAGCGACATATTTTCGCTGGGGTGCACGCTTTACGAGGTCTGCAGGTGCGAGCCGCTGCCGTTTTCGGGGCAGGAGTGGCAGGACATAAGGGGCGGAGTGCTGAGAGGTGAGAGTATGTGTGTGTGTGTGTGTGTGTGAGGATGAAGCCAAAACTCGAGGCTAACAAAAAGAACATCTCCTTCGCTCGTCCGTCGCAGAGTTCGAGGCGAGGTTCGAGCTGAAAAACCTCATCAGGGAAATGTGCGCCGTGAATGTCGGGGACAGGCCGACAGCCCACGACCTCCTCGGGAGGAGGGCTCTCATGAGCGAGAGCGAGCGGGCGCTGCTGATCGAGAAGAATAGAGTCAAGGATTTGAACGGGCGGATGGAAATTATGAGCAACATGAGGAAGCAGCAGGAGGGGGGAGGAGTCGTTACAAAGACGAGGCTACAGAGGGCGAGTACCTGGCAGGGTTAATAATGTTTGAGAAAGGAAGGAAGGAGGAGGAGGAGGAGGAGGAGGACGATGACTTGTTACACAATATAATACGAAAAAAAGGGGTGGCGGGGGAAGAGGAGGAAGCAGGGAGGGAAGGAGGGTTGATCGAAGTTGATCGAAATTGAAAAAGGAAAAAAAAAGTGGCACAGATAACACACAGACACAACTTGTTTTTACGAATTTTTACGAATTACAAACGACACCTCACTTTCTTTTTATTTGAACAAATCGTCTAAGTCGTTTCCTCGCAAATCCCAGTCCTTGATCGTGTCCCTGTCAAATGCCGTCGCATTCAAAAACATCGAATCCATATTCCTTATATTCGACACGTTCCACAAAGAAAGGTCTCCGCTGAACGCCGCGGCCCCCTTGAACATGCCCTTTGCAATCCTGACCTTGGATACGTCCCACGAAGAAATGTCTCCGTTGAATGCGGTGGCTGCGACGTGACAACGAACGAAGCCGATTGAGTTGTGGAGCGAAGCGACGAGTTAGAATTTATGTGATACAGCGTCAGTACGGGACTGTACTGTAATGGCTCTCACCTTCCCCAAACATCCCCCTCGAATCAACAACATTCGACACATCCCACGAAGAAAGATCGCAGTTGAACGACTTGGCCTGCTTAAACGTACACCACATGCTGGTCACCTTCGATGTATTCCACGAAGAAATGTTTGAGTTGAACGACTCGTTCACCAAGAACATCTCCCCCATATTCGTCACATTCGATGTGTCCCAAGAGGAAAGGTCTTCGTTAAAGGTCCTCGACCTATCAAATTGAAACAAATGACTCATATTTGTGACACCGGAGACGTCCCAATTTGAAATATGACCGTACTGTTGAGGAGCAGCGAGGAGTGGAGCAGCGAGGAGCGGAGCGAGGAGCAGAGCGACGAGTTAGAATTGCATGGCGGTGGTGGTTCTGCGGAGAGGGAGCGGAATGATGAGACTATTTCTTACCTCCTCCGTCACCATTTCTTTGTCCCTGCGACGAGGGTTTAAGGGTGTGTTTGTTGTGTTGGTTGTGGAGCGACCAAGGACGGAGGGGTTGAAGAGCGAAGCAACGAGTTAGAATGATACATTACGTCGTCAGTAAGCGAGGAGCGGAAGGATGAGACTGTTTCTTACCTAAACCACTCCCTCGTCACAGCATGAATATCGCCATCGCTGCGCCTATGGAGTGAAGAGACGAGTTAGAGTAATAATACCGTGCCCAACACTGAGCGAAGCGAAAATGCTGGCGCTGACCATGACGCTAATTTCTTCTGTTAATGCGCTGACGCTTCACGTTTACTTCTATCAGACGCATGTGCAAGTGGCCGAATAGACTGAGGATCAACTTCGCTCCACTTCTTACCTTCGCATCGCCGCAATGACCAGGGCCCGCCTCCGCTTCGCCTGTCGCCAAAAATCTTGCGATATCTGCGCACAGCGGTGGAGGTCCGAGAAATCGATCGGTTGCCCCCTTCTCCTCCCACCTCCAGACCTGGTAAATCTCGCCAGCCTCTCGAGTCCGTCTTTGATAAATATCCTCGAACCTCCAATGCTGACAAAGGAAAGGATCACACCTATGACATCCTCGTTCAGTCGAGGTATCCTCAACGTGCGAGGAGCGCGACGAGTTGGCTCGTCAGACATAAACTAATGGCAGGAGGAGGAGTGGTGAGTGAGTGACGAGGTTAGAAGATGCCGTTTCCACATTCTGTTCTCAAAAGGGTGCGAAAACGATCGAAAATCTGTTTGCTGTAGTCTGATAGGTATTTTACATACTTTTAGTGTAAGTGACGACAATGACGTTTAAAGATGAGCGTTCATATCAATTTATATAAAGTGATCAAAGTTTGCTGAATTTTGGAGGAAAGTCTGGAAGTATAAGGGAAGCTCCAATGGAAGTTCCGATCGCACACAACGTTAAGCGACGAACGTACGCGCCAACACGACCATAAAACCCAGATTGAACCAACGCCACGGCTTTCCACGTCTACATTCCGTCCGCATTTCAAGAAAGTTTGTGCTTTTCCTTCTCAAAAAGCCCTTAGATATAATTTCTGAAGCCAAAATTCAGCTTCTTCTGCTAGATTTTTTCTCCTCTTCTTTCTGATGAGGTGTGGGGGTTTAACTCAGTTGGTAGAGTGCTCGCTTCGCATGCGAGATGTCAAGGGTTCGACTCCCTTAATCTCCATTTTTTTTGCTCGGCCCAATAACGAAAGTGTGCCGACTCCCTTTTTTTGCTCAGTACAACAACGAAAGTGTGTGGCCAAGAAAACGAGACATGCATCTATAGAAGTAAACGTGATACGCGTCATGGTCAGCGCCAGCATTTTCGCTTCGCTCAGTGTTGGGCACAAATATCATTATTCAAAATTCCAAAACTCCTCTCGGTTTTTTTTTCAATTTGACGACCCCACCATCGCCATCGCCTCCAGCACCACCCCGCCACCACCTAACCCACCAACCCCCCAGACCCACCCCCACCCCCACCCCCCACCCACACAACCCTAATCCAATCCAATCCAATTCCCCTACTTCTTCCCCAAGTACGTCTCCAAGAGCAGCGTCGTGCTGCTGTTGAACCCCGCCACTACACTCTGCTCCTTCCTGCTCCCCTCGAGCTGCTTCCTGACCTGCCCCGCGAGCGCCTTCCCGAGCTCCACCCCCCACTGGTCGAAGCTGTTGATGCCCCAGACGAACCCCTGCACGGCGGTCCTGTGCTCGTAGAGGGCCAGTAGTTGGCCCGCCCCGAAGGCGTCGAGCTCTGCGAGGAGGTGTTTATGGTGTTAAAAAAGTGTTGAGGCTGTACTTTGCTTTCTCAGCTCGTCGCTTCGCTCCTCGCATCACTCTTCTCTCACCTGTCATCAACAGACTGGACGAGGGCCTGTTCCCCTCGAAGACCTTGTGCGGCCTGAGCTCCTTCGCGATGCCCTCGGCCTCGCAATCTGCCAGAGTCTTTCCGTACGCGAGGGCGTCTGGCTGCGCGAAAAAGTTCGCCATGAGCTCGTCGTGGTTGCTGACCTTCTCCCCCTCCCCCTCGACGGGGGTTTGGCTTTTGCAGAAGCCTATGAAGTCAGCCGGTGCTGTGACGAGTGAAGAGATACGCAAAGGAAGGTCGTCAATGACATTAGAAACGGCGGTGAAGTAAGTAACAACAATGTTACGTACGGCGGTCCCGGAGATGGCGTCGTTCGCTCCTCGCTGCACCTCAGTTGGTACAACAATGTTACATACGGCGGTCCCGGAGATTGCGTCGCTTCGCTCCTCGCTGCGACTCACCTACCCTCCCCTGGTGAAGGAGCTGGTAGAAGGAGTGCTGCCCGTTGGTGCCTGGTTCTCCGAAGTTGAATTCTCCCGCTGCGAAGGGCAGGACTGAGCCGTCCATCGCGACTCGCTTGCCGTTGCTCTCCATGTCGACCTGCTGGATGTGGGCGGGGAAGCGTTTCAACGCCTGCGATTGGTGACGTTAGAAATGGCGAAGAATTTGGCAGCAGCAACGTTACATATGGAAGTATCGGGGAAGTATCGGGCATGTACGTCGATATCTAGTACACACGCCTTCTCAGTTCGTCGCTTCGCTCCTCACACTCGCTCAAAATTTGGCAGCAGCAACGTACATATGGAAGTATCGGGCATGTACGTCGATATCCAGTACACACGCCT
Organism: Triparma strigata; assembly: GCA_030267945.1. NCBI lineage: Eukaryota > Bolidophyceae > Parmales > Triparmaceae > Triparma > Triparma strigata. The sequence continues at coordinate 13,999 of BRXY01000199.1, forward strand.
TCTCAGCTCGTCGCTTCGCTCCTCGCGCACTCTCACCTGCGAGTAAGGGAGCAGGCAGCGGGTCTCGTACTTCAGGAAGGTGCTGTTCCAGACTCCGAGCAGTCCCATGATGACAGGGATGTTCTCCCTCGCGGGAGCCTTGAAGAAGTGCTCGTCGATGTTGTGCGCTCCTGCCAGGAACTTCTCCATGACGCCAAAGCTGCAACGAGGTGTTAGAATGGAATTGACGCATTTCCTCGATCGCTCAATCGCTATAGCGGGTTCACTTGTAATCGCTTAATAGTTATCATGGTCTAGCTATTGCTCAGGCCTCAGTCGCTTCGCTCCCTCGCTGCTAGAATGGAATTGACGTATTTCCTCGATCGCTCGATCGCTATAGCGGGCGTAATAGTTATCATGGTCTAGCTATCGCTCAGGCCTCAGTCGCTTCGCTCCCTCGCTTCGCTCCCTCGCTGCTACCCCCTCGCCACCCGCCTCACCTGTACTGAAGGCTCAAGGGAACGATTCCGACCGCCGAGCACACGCTGTACCTTCCACCCACCCAGTCCCAGAATCCGAAGACGTTCTCGGGGTCGATTCCGAATGCCTTTGCCTTTTCCACCGCCGACGAGACTGCGATGAACTGCGCGCCACAATGCGCAATTGTTGTAGTTCGGTGTTAGAATTTTGAGGCCATCGCCGCAACATATGAATTCAAATTCACTGGGGATTCCCGGTCGCTTCGCTCCCTCTGTACTCGGTAAAGCTCGGGCCTCTCGGTCGCTTTGCTCCCTCGGTTCTCGCTATCGCTCGGTACTCACTAACGCTCGGTCGCTTCGCTCCTCACCTGCTTCGACAGCACGACATCGTCCCCCCCCCCCTTCCCTCCCATGCCCTTCAAAAGCCACTCCCTCGCCGTCCTCGCGTTGAGCATGGTCTCCGCCGTGGTGAAAGTCTTGGAGACGACGACGATCAACGTCTCCTCGGGGTCGAGTCCGGACATGCTCAGGGTGAAATCGACTGGGTCGACGTTCGCGAGGAACCTGACCCGAACGACAAGGGTTAGAAATGACAACAAACGCATTAGTAACCCTATACTCTGCAAGTTCTCGCTTCAGTCATAAACCTCACCTCAAGGTCCTACCCTCAGCGCAACCCATGGCCTCAGCATCAGCTCTCAGTGCCTCGTTAACGAACTCAGGTCCTAGCTGACTCCCTCCGATTCCTATGGCGACAACGTTGACCAATTTTTTACCCGTAGCGCCGACGTGTTCTCCGCTCCTGACCTTTGAAACGAACGCGCTGATGCGGTCGAGGACAGAGTGAACCTTCCGCGACGAAAGAATGTGTGAGCATTTTTTTGAGCTATCGGCTGGGGCCGAACGTCGCGACACGCGAAACCGAGACTGCGATGAATGGAATTGAATGCATTTCATCGATGGTGAAGATCGCTCGATAACTGCACTCCAGCTGGGGGAACTATAGCGGGTTCACTTGTAATCGCGTATATAGTTACTATGGTCTCGCTATCGCTCTGGCCTCAGTCGCTCCGCCCCCTCGCTTTCCTTCCTTCACTCCCTCCACCCTCCACCTCCCTCCCCTCAACCCCCCCCCCCACGCCCTCACCTCCTTGACGATCCCCGGTCCTCCCTCGGCTCCGAAATCGTACCCCTTGGGCATCCTCAAACAATGGTGCAATACTGAACGGCCCTCCGTCTCGTTTATTTTGTCGCCTACGTACATGGCGTTCATCTTCTTGTCTAAACCGACCTGAGGAAATACCGAACCGAGAGGAAAGAACCGTTGACGAAACGATATTATTGATAAATGTTTTGAGCGTGTCGTTAGAATTTGATTTGATTTGTTTGTTTTATTGTACATAAATTGCTAACTGTTACTCCCTCACCTTCTCTGCTAAATCAAACAACAAATCCATAGTATCCCCAACAACCTGCTGCCTAGAATAATCGAAAACAATCGACCTACCATCGGAACCTTCAAGCTTAGCGACGAGACCGGAACAACGCTCGGAGAGACCGCATAAATCACGGAGGTGGAGGGAAGGGTCGGATTTGAAGGAGGAGGAGGCGGAGAGGAGACGGGAGTATTCGGAGGTTTCGGTTAATGAGGACATTTTTTAGAAACTGAAGAGAAAGGAAGGTGAGGAGGAGATGAGAAGGGTGAGATTATTAAAGTGACAACGAGATCCTCAACGTCGCGACTACAGTGAGCACACGTGTTCCAAGCTCGGTAGGTCACTACAGCTCCGCTCGTCTACAGGTGAGCGGTTGGTTCGCAACCTCCACTTCACATATTCGCCAGGCGGCAGTGCAGTGGCGATCTAGATCCATATCTAAATCCACGACGATATTCATCCAATGAAAATTATCCCAACCGAACCTTCGTGATCGTATAAACCACGGTATCGCCTTGAAGTCGACTTGTGCGTACCTATTAAATTTTAAAGAGCTTCTCTTTTCGGAGTCTCTGGGATCTATATCACTAAAGTATGAACCAACGTCTACACAAAGAGTACATCCTTCACGCTATACAGACAATATATATATATACTCTACAACTTGCCGAACGTTTCACCACTCGTCTGATCTCTTAAACAACAAATAACGTCCAAACCGTAATCCTCCAGAGTCTCGACTCCCTCCTCTATATATTCTAACCTCTCTCTCTCTCTCAGCCCTCCCTCTCTCTCTCTCTCTCTCATTCCTCATCAATGTCCTCCCAACAAAAACAATCCCTAACCTCCGCCCTCTCCACCGACACTCTCTCCTCCGCCTGGGAATCCGTTACTACCGCCGAGGGTACAGACGCGCAGACTCTTAGAATTCTTAGCAGCCATTTGATTGTTAATGCGCCGGAGGTTCTTAAAGGTGAGGAGGAACGTATAAGCAGGGGAACATCTGAACGAACGCACGTGTCTCGAACGACGTACGTAAACCTTTTTGCTTCACGTGTTCAGCGAAACGTGTTGGGCCTCGCGGAGCGGCCGCTCCGGTCCAACATTTGTGACGGGTGACACGCACAATTTTTATGACGGGTGTGACGGATTGACCTTGAATTTCCTGCATTTCCCTCAATACTCTCTTTCTTTCTCACTCTCTATTCATATTCCTCCCCCCTTTTAGCCTCCCACATCCCTCCCCTCCTCTCTGCCCTCTCCAACCTCGCCTCCTCCTCTAACCTCTCCGGTCTGGACAACACCCTCCGTCGTAAAATCTTCTCCTTCTACATCGAAACCTCCGACTTAACCTCAGCCGGCAACGCTCTCGGTTCCCTTCGAATCGATAATTACATAGGTGACCCCTCCGACCCATATTCCTTCACTCCCGCCGAAGCTTGCGACGTTTATATTCAGGTCGCGGAGTGTTTCTTGGAAGAGGATGAATCTGCGAGCGCTGAAACATTCGTTGGGAAGGCTAATCAGCAGAAAGCTGATATAGGTGAGAGAGCCCTCGATAAGGGGGGAACCGTAGTTTAACATATAATATATTCTAAACAATAATCGTGTGCTTTCCTTTTACCTAGACCCTAACGAAGGTAACAACTGGGCCCTCCTCCTCCGCGCGGACACCTGCTTCGCCCGCGTGATGGACACCCAACGTAAATTCCTCTCGGCCTCTGCGAAATATTACGAGCTCAGTCAAGCAACGAACGACAATTTAGAGCAGGGTGACTTGATCGTGCTTCTAGGTAAAGCCGCGACGTGCTGTATTCTAGGAGACGCTGGACAATTACGTCAACGTTTACTTACGCTTATATCGTCTGATGAGAGGTTGGAGGCGTTGAATGGGGTGGATGGGTATGAGGCTCATTATGCTGTCGTTAAGAAAATGCAACAGAAACAGATTATACAGAATAAGGAGATGGAAAAGTTCACGCAGTCGCTAGAACAGCATCAAAAAGGTGAGAGCAAGACGGAATATTGTTGGGGGGGGGCGAAGACTCTTTCGCTTAAACTCCCTCCTTTTCCCAATCCATAATTCTAACTCAATTAACGTTCAAACCAGCGATGGGAGCGTCCGGCGTAACCCACGTTGACAAGGTCGTAATGGAACACAACGTCCTCGCCGTCCAACGCGTATACTCAAGCATCCGCATATCAGCTCTGGCGAAGATACTAGAGACGGACGGAAGGAACGCTATGAAAATAGCAGCGACTATGATCGCTAATAAGGCTATCGAGGGGAAGATCGACGAGGTTGAGGTGAGAGTAAAAAAATGTGACCTGTTAAGAATTTATGTACGTACGTTTTGACTAACCCTCTCGCGTGTTCTTCTCACGCAGGGGCTGCTTCATTTCACCAACGAAACGAAACCGACCGATAAGGAACTCATGAGCAAGGCCATCGAGAGCGTCTGCCTGAGACTAAATAAAGTCGCGGCGAAGGCGAAGGAGGAAATGAGCAACGCCACTACTGTTTCCTAGTGATAGCCGTAATAAGAAACAGAACAGATATTTATTTGAATGAACTGAAGGTCCGATACTTCATACTTTTTTAATCGCCGTCCCTGTTTCCTTGCGAAAGCCCAAATAAGAAACAGAACAAATATTTATTTGGTCCTCTACTTCATACTTTATACTATCATCGTCCTTCCTCTCTACTGCCCCTTCTCCAAAATAAAGTTAAGCGCTCCCTCCACAACAGCCACCTGCGCCCTATTACACTGCTCGTCCGTGACCCTGCTAGAATCAGGGTAGACCTCAGTGGTGGTAGCGTGCTTGGCACCTGTGACGCCACCGCAGAGACCGAGCTTGTCGGCGGGAACGCAGATTACGCCTTCTTGAGTCAAGGGTTCCTCGATTATAGTACCGTTTACGTCGCCTGGGCATATGTGAGTGACCTTCTTAACTGACTCTATAACTGCAGTGTTGAAATGAACGTCGTTATTCTCAGTGTCGCAAACGAGGTAGAATCCGTCGGGGATCTCGCACTTCTTGTACACGCTGCCCTGCAGGGCGGCGCGGGCGGGCATGAACTCGGTCTCGTCTGTGTTGGTGGTCTCGTGCTGGTCGACGTGGAGGAGCCATTTTCCTCTTTCCATGCCGAGGCTGTGATGGAGGAGTATAGCGAGGTTAGTTAGAGAGAGTGAAGTGACGCCACATTCCCAGCTCGTTAGTTAGAGAGAGTGAAGTGACGCCATATTCCCAGCTCGTAGTAGCTACATAAGTAATGGCAACTCCTCGCTGTAAGGTCGCTCTCAAACTTACCTGCGCAAGAACGCGATGGCAGCAGCGGACTCTTCGGTGTGCGTGGCAGGGTCAGCTCCGAAGCTTCGGTTGGGGTCCTGGCAGCTCTTGTTCCACCTCTCGACCCTCTCGTACCCCCAAGGAGAGATGCAGGGCAGCACGACTATGTTGAAGTAGTCGCAGTACTTGGGGGCGGTCGTCTGCAAGAAAAGAATGGCGCCCTGAACGCCGCTAGTCTCGTACCCGTGGACGCCGCCGGTGACCAGAACGCAGGGCTTGCTCTCGTCCCAGTTCTTGCTGAACGCGGCGAACAAGGGGAACCTGGCGGGATCGTGCTGCAAGGCTCCGTACTGGCGCACCTCGAGTTTCTGCGCGTCCAGTCCCTCCAGCTTTGCGACGACCTGCGCTCGGCGAAAAGAAGGGTTAGAACGCCGCCTTTCAGTGAAAACGCATCCCGCAAAACATGTTCCCCCGGGTTTTTCCCCCCTCACCTCCTGCAGATACGAACGCTTGGTGGTCGTCTGCGCGAGCCACTGCGCCTTCTCGGCTTCCCCCCACGGGAAACCAATCTCGCCTATGCGGTACTTCTCAGCGGGCATGCTGGGGTTCTTCCTCAGAGGCTTCCAGTCGTCTCTGGCCTGAGACGTTCTGATTTGATCGGGTATCATGGCGGACATATTTCGTTTTTCTTTCTGTGTTTAAATTGATTGGATGTGGAGGGGTTAGAACGCGGCACATCTTAGGCTGGAGCCACCTCGAACACTCGTACTGTTGCCTAAGGCCTTGGACCACACACTCCGCAGCAGATACGCCAGACAAACCCGGAACCAGCAGGCGAAAGTCACGATCCGACTCGAGGAATTTGATTACACAAGCTCACGGCCACCCAACTCCTTGAAATCTCCTCGTCAGAACCCTTTTGTCGCCTTGAGCGGGACTAGCGTGAAGGCTTCCCTTGACATTATTCTACGATCGGGGGGACTGAATCCAACGTCAAGATGGCATCACCTACGTTTCGGGCTAATCTCTGCGAACGCTTGCTGACCTACCTTCTGACGACGTTGAGAAGTGCACTTGCCAGAGCACCCTTTGCACCGAAAGACTTTTTTGACTTTGCCCTTCACCAACAATTTTTGAATGTCGTAAGTTATACCGTCGATCGTTCAGCAGATCCTCTTCAAAAGCGCTCAAAGGCGACGGTCGTAAACTCTGTGAACCCTCGATGTCGCTTGAAGAGCCAGTAAGAATGCATATGCAAAATATGCAAATGCTAATGAGATCGTCACCAACAAGCCATATTTTCTCTCCCTGTGCTGCTTATCGCTACTCATCGATACACAAATTTGTATCGAATCTATGCAATTGAGGCGATCTCCTCGCCTATCCAACTGTCATTGTTATTGCTATCTCAATTCCTTCCGAATTTAGTCCATCTTTCTCACTCTGCGGGTCCCTCCGTGAAACTTTCCTTCCTTCCCTCTCAGAAATAATCAGCTTCCCGTTTTCGCCGGAGCCGCTGCGTTCGCAGTCGCCGTCCATTTGCTCTTGGACCACTTGAAATCCAAGAAGTCCGCCGCGCCCAAGGGCAGCTCGTGCGAAGGTGAGTTAAAACACAAAGTGGATGATGCCTTGGACTTTAACCCGACCTAACACCTCACCTAACACCTCACCTAACTCCTCACCTAACCTTCTCCCCAACTTCTTCAGCCCCCGCCAACCCCGCCAACCGTTCCTACCTCATCGGAGGAAACTGGAAGTGCAACACAACCACCTCCTCCGCTCTCTCCCTCGTCTCCACCCTAAACTCCTCCGGCCCCATCCCCACCAACTGCACCGTCGTCGTCGGCGTCCCCTACCCTTACCTCTCCCTCGTCCGTTCCTCCCTACGCTCCGACATCGAGCTCGCCGCCCAGGACTGCGCTCACTCCTCCAAAATGGGCGCGTTCACTGGAGAGGTCAACGTTGAACAGCTCAAGGATGTAGGATGCACCTGGGTTATCCTAGGACACTCCGAGCGCCGCACCGGCTTCGGAGGAGACGCCGGCGAGACCAGGTGAGAGCTGTCACCTGAATATTGTTAACAATTCGTCGGGGTCACTTTATTCTAACGATCTCGTTTGTTCGCTTTTTTTTCGCTCGGCTCACGTTTGTCGGCAGCGACCTCATCGCCGGTAAGACCCTCACCGCCGTCGGCGCAGGCCTCAAGGTTATGCTCTGCGTGGGTGAGACTCTTGAGGAGAGAGAGTCCGGTAAGACTCTCGCCGTTGTAAAGTCCCAGCTCGACCCGGTCGTCAAGGTCCTGAAGGCTTCGGATTGGGGCAGCGTAGCGATCGCTTACGAGCCCGTCTGGGCTATTGGAACTGGGAAGACTGCGACCCCTGAAATGGCCCAGGAGACACACGCCGAGATTCGCTCTTACATTTCAACCGTCCTCGGAAGCGCCGTGGCTGCGAAGATTCAGATTCAGTACGGAGGTAGCATGAAGGCCGCGAACTGCAAGGCGCTGCTAGCGCAGCCTGACATCGACGGTGGGCTCATCGGAGGAGCTAGTTTGAAGCCGGAGTTCGCCGACGTCTTCAGGGGCATGATGTAAGAATATTGGGAGATGAAGAATGGATGCTTTAAGTCCACGGCTGGTACGAGGCAGACGCACAAACGCACACGCGAAACACACACACACACACACACACATACACACACCAACGAAGAAAAGAAAATGAAAGGTTCCTGCATTCTGTTGCATTCTATTTAACATTCAAATCGCATACATTATTTTTTTCATCATTGCCATGCCATCACATTTTCCCTCTACCGCCGTTTTCACATGACAGCGCACCCCTTCTGAATCTTCCTGGCCTCCTGCAAATCGCTCAGTCCCCTCTTGGTCTTTTCGTGCGTGTCCTCCGCCTTGGATTCTATGTCGTCCACGAATTCTTGCTGGTCGTTGACGAGTTTAGCCACGTCGTTGAAGGCTTTGTTCACCGTCAGCATGTCCTGTGACGACGAAGAAGTAAGTTAGTACTAGATGGATGGTTTGAAGCTGTCGTGAAGCTGAAACGGCGTACCTTGTTGATCTCCTTGATCCCCTTCTCGCGCTCCAAAATCAACGCCTCCAGCTGCTCCTCCTTGGGTACCAATTTCAGTTGCGAGTGAATCTGCCCGGCAAGGATGCTGTCTACGCTGCAGCTCTTCTCCCTTCCCCCGTCCCCCCCCCCCAAGTTCTCGCCGCCTCCGACTAAATTCAGTCCCCTACTAGTCCCCAGCATCTCCCAAACTTCGGCCTCCCCGACGCCCTCCCCCTCGAAGAACTTCAACCACCCTCCCTTCCTGCTGCTCAGTGTGCCCATTCCATTGTAAGTCTTCAGTATCATAGCAAGCACGTCAAGGTAATACTCCGCCCTCGCCTTCACCACCAAGCTTACGCCTTCCCCGTACACCTCCTCGCGGATCTCCCTCTCCCAGCCCTTGATCTCCGCGTTCACGTTCAGGCCGTTGTTCGTGCAGAGACGGTACGTCAAGGTTCTCGTTGCGTTGTCGTTGTACTTTTTCTTGTACCTGACCTTGCGGATGGAGGGCGGGCGGACGCCTGTGAGCAGGGTCGTGAAGGAAGTGCCGTACTCCTTCCTTCCCAACTTCCAGTTACCGACCCAACAGTACCCTAGCGGGGCAGCGTCTGGTGTGGTGGCTCCCATTGGCACTGGAAATGATAGCGTTGCTGTGCGCGCATCCTTTTTGCTCGTCGTGCCGTAGTGATGAAGGATGTAGAGGATCGGGGGCTGAGCCTCAGCCTTGGCAGTGACGAAGGACATGGAGCCAAGAGACGAGCAAGCAAAAGCGATGCCAAATCCAAGGTCCAAGGGAAGGGGGTTTTTAGGGAGTTAGCAAGCGCGGGTTATGCGGGGGGCAGGGGGGAGGGGGTTTTGCAGTTGGCTTATAATCAGGGGGTAGGCTAAGATGTAAGTAAGTTCGGACTGCTTCATGAACAGAAAGGACCAATGAGAAGTTCCTTTGAGAAGACGGCCTGGGACTTATTCACAGAACACAAAAGGCACAACGCTCTCTGAGATGAAAAAAAAATGAACCCTAAGGTTGTTCCGCTTATACAAGATCATGTTAGCCCGACCAACAGCGAAAAAGGGATCAAGTCGACCACCCATGAACAGGCCGATCACAACTCGGAGATGTTGCTGTTACGTGAAGAGCTAACTGCCACGAAGAAAGCTCTAGAAGTTGCAAACAAAGCGCTAGCGCAAGCTTCAGCTACAAACATCCCCCAATCCCAAGTCAAAAGTATCGTCAGTGCGTCTTCCTCGATGCCTTTGCAGGGCGACCTGAACGTACTCCTCTTTCTCCTTTGCGAAGTCATGAGACCGCGAAAGCTGGTCTCGTCCTTACCCTCTTGCGACAAAACAACCCACCTCACGCAGTCCGACTGCATCGCCTTGGCGAAAGGCTTCGACTTCTTGTCCAAGACGTCCGGGAGCAACGAGGACGCCGTCGGAGAGTACTTCGAGAAGTACCCAGCGATGAGGGAGATGAGTGAGCGCAACCCTGTTTTTGAAGAACTTCTCGTTTTGACGAGCTTCAGACTGGCCAACGACGCCAAAAAGTATGCGGCAGTAAGGCTCATTTTTGGGGCACTACTCTCAACGTTTGACACTGTGACTGACATCTACATGATTTACCTCTACTACTCTACCGGGGAAACATTGTTCGCCAACGCAAGTTTAACTTCTCTTCTCATGAATATTGGGATTCAATTAGTATTAGTCTTCCTTCAGAACATGCGGCAGTCAAAAGGAAAAATGTTTAAAGAGATGATGTATGTTGTGACATTTACCAAACCTGGCATAGACGTGTATCGTGTAGTTATTGGAGCCGAACAGGAAAAAGGGGCCTTATGTAACCCTAAAACTGAAATGATGATGACCAAGAGCTGTGAACTTATAAGCGAGGCAATTCCCGGAGCCATCATTCAAACGTATGCATTTCTAACTGGATCAAACCAATCCGGTGTGGCAATATTCTCGCTCGTCATGTCTGTTTTCACAGCCGCCTTTACGTCCACTGGGATATCGTTTGATTTTGACACTGATAAGTATTCCCAAGGGCACACGCCTGAATTCTACGGCTATGTGCCGGATGGAACAAAGAAGAAGGTCAAAATCTTCTTTGGAATGTTCCTAATTTCAGCTTGTCATCTAACCGCCAAGGCTCTCGCCTGTGCCCTCTGCGCTGTTGAAGGTACCTCTACCGTTATTATCTACTTGGGCATCGACATGACCGTTTTTTTAGCTTACAAGCTTTTGCGCCGGGACTTTTATCATTGGTTCCCTATTTATGGAATAGTAGGAGTGATAGTATCTTTTGGTATACGTCTTGGCGTGAAGACGATAGTTGACTTCACCGGTAATATGCATATGCGACATCCGTACGAGCTCGGAGGCGCTTATTGGGCGTTTACGGTTCTGTCGACACCCATTGCTTGCTTTTATTTCGGTTCGAGATATCTGGCGTTTGTGGAGAACGAGGCAGGGACGGTAGACGAGCTTTCGATGGTACTCAACTCTGCCCAGGTGTACGGTATGATTGGAGGCCTTATCGTCCTTCAATTTACAACTTTCGCCGTCTTTTTACGAACCATCAATCCAGAATACATCCATACATTTTATTCCACCAGAACCGGTAATGAAAATGCTATGGGATTTTTTCTAAACCATGAAAATGAAGAACAAAAATTATTTGTATTCCACGAAAACAAACACAAATGGATCAGAATACGGGAGGATGTCGTGAAGTGGGTAAACGAACAGATCCCCGAGTGGAATGAGGCCCAGCCGGAGTGGTGGGACGCAAGCAGGAAAGCTATGGTGCCCGATTGGGCGGTGCATGACAAAGAAGTCCTAAAATCAATAAGATCCGAAGAAGTCGTCAAGGTTCAAGAACAAAGGAGAAAATCCATCGTCAATACAGCAAAGGAAACGGAAACGGTACAGCCTCCTCACAACGCCGGGGCAATCAGAAGAAGAACGATTCTCGCTGACGCCAAAAAGCTGGCGAGCGAGAATGATTGAAAATCAATAATCACACAGCACCAGAAACGGAAAGGGAACAACAAACTGCGACGGGGCAATCAGAAGAAGGACGATTATGAGAGAAGAAAAACGTCAAGAGCTGTCCGATTTATAAAAGCAAAGATGACATTCTATTCCTCTTCCTCAAAATCCTTCAAAACGATCCCCCCATTCCTCTCCACCTCCTCCCTAATCCCCTCCACCCACCCCCTAACCCTCTCACAATCCAACCTCCCCCTTAACTCCCTCCTATACTCTTTAAAAACCTCATCCTTCATCAACTCGTCAAACCTCTCCTTCAAATTCCCCCTCCTCTCCCAAAACTCTCCAACCTCCCACCCGAAACTCCTCGGAAAATACCACTCCACATAACACAACGTCGGAAAAATCGTATACCCCACCTCCCTGTTCACCCCTTCCCCCCACATCCCGTCAATAACCTTCATATACTTCAAAAAATCCTTAATCTTAACCTTCCTATACTCCCACTCAATATACCTCTCCCCTTCAACAGGTATATACATACATCCTTGACAGTGCGTGTTGAAAGGGTATGAGCTTCCAGAAGGTGAACTTATGTAAATATCATGAGTTTGGATTATACTTGTACTCAGGGAGTAGGGGAGGGGGGAGAGGGGGGAAGGGGAGAGGAGGAGGATTAAGTACGTTAATATTGAGGAGGATTCGGTTAAGGTTGTGGAGGAGTTTATTAGGAGGAGGGGGATTTTACCTTTGGGGTTGTTGGGGATGGTTTTTTGAGTTGAGTGAGTTACGGATATTAGGGTGACGGGGTGGGAGGGGAGGGAATTTAGGAAGAGGGTTAGGCGACCACAGTTGTTCGAGGAGGGACGGGTGTAGAGGGTTAATTGGGGGAGGGAGGTGGAGGAGGGAGGAGGGGGAGAAGGGGAGGTTTGAGGGAGCATTTTATTTGAAATGGACGTAGCGTTGGAGGGAGCGCTGGAGGGAGCGCTGGGGGGAGCGCTGGAGAACGGGAGTTAATAAATAACACAGTCTTATAATTGTTCGAAGCTCCCACTTATTCTTTTGCCCTTTGACAACACACAGCTGTACTACTCAACATCGTGCAGCGGCGTTGCTGTACATGAAGTTGCTGTACATTGCTGTTGCTGTAATGTTCAATCAATGAGATGTGACGGAACTGTGCCACTGGCCAGTACAGTGGTACCGCCTCGGCGTCCTGTTCTTCATGCGCCTTAGGCAAGCACATCAACAGTGGTGCGACCGGAGATGAGTCCTCAGTCTGCTCCAACTGTGTCGCTTTGCCAGTACAGTTTGACTGCCTCGTCGACCTGTTCCAACTGTGCTGCTTGGCCAGTACAGTGGCGCCGCCGAGCGCGTCCTGTTCATCGTGCGCCACTGGCAAGTACCTCATTAATGCAGCCACTGGCGTTGAGTCCTCAGCCAGCACAAGCTGCAGCGCTTGCGGTGCTGCCAGTACACACCTTTCAGCTTCGCAAACGTTCCCCCCGACGCTGAAATGTATGCCCAATTGTCTGATTAAACGTTAAGGTAACTCACGTGTTTGATTATGTGCGGCGTCCGTCCTTCAGTATATGCTTTATTTTATTGTAAGGTGATAATAGCTCGCGTTCTAGACCTGTTTGTCGCCAACTATCTCTGGTTTTCTCACTTTTTTAGGCATCATTCCTCTGGAAGTGAGTTTTGGGATTTGGAAGCGATCCAAAAAGTAAAAACCATGTCTACAGAAGAGTCCGACTGGAAAGCGGGCCTTACCGCCCCCAAAGCCGACGAGCGCTACAAGACCGAGGTAAGGTATAATTTAAAACATTGCTTGCTTCATTTGTGTGATAAATACAGACCATAATCGTTCACGTCGCACGGCCTGCCCCGGGGCGCATATTATATCAAACATTTATGGTGCATTTACTCTACAAAATAAACGTTATAATACATTTCATAGACCTCTCTCTCTTTAATATATATATTATTCGTTATAATAAATAATATTATTGATGAAAGTGACGTTATAAATCAAGCAAAATAACCCTCAAACTCTCATCGTTGCATATCGGTACTAAAAACGCCGACCTACAACACACTCTAAACCCATCCCTAAACCCGCTCTGACACTCTCCCTCCCCAAAACCTTCCCTAAATCCTCCTTCTCCCCCCTTCCCTCCCCTCGTCACTCAGGACGTGACCCAAACGAAAGGTCGTGAATTTGAGGATTTCTTCTTAAAGCGTGAGCTGTTAATGGGAATCTTCGAGAAGGGTTTCGAGAAACCTAGCCCTATACAGGAGGAGGCTATTCCTATTATTCTTCAGGTTAGTGAAAGTGTAGGAGAGGGGGGGGGGGAGGGCAGATAACGTGGAACGATAAGAGACGATAAGATACAAGCCATCGCGAGGGAGGGAGGGAGCGAGGGAGGGAGGGAGGGAGGGAGCGAACGTGGCTACTAGAGGGAGGGAGCACCCGCTCCCATCACCGCTCCCACCGAGAATATTCCTGAACCGTCTTCCCTACCCTAACACACACACACAAACCACACACAAACCACAAAAAAACAAACTCCCGCCTCCCCCCCCCAGAACCGCAACGTCCTCGCCCGCGCCAAGAACGGCACCGGCAAAACTGCCGCCTACATAATCCCCTGCCTCGAAAAGACCGACACTTCCAAACCCGAGATCCAAGTCCTAATGTTAATCCCCACCCGCGAGCTCGCTCTCCAAACCTCCGCAATAGTAAAAGAAGTCGGCAAACACATGAACCTCCAATGCATGGTAACCACAGGCGGCACGTCTCTAAAAGACGACATCATGAGATTGTACCAACCCGTCCATATCATCGTTGCTACGCCTGGTAGGATCCTCGACTTGGCGTCTAAGGACGTGGCTAAATTAGGGAACTGTAAAACTATTATTATGGACGAAGCGGATAAACTGCTTAGTCCGGAGTTTCAGCCGGTGCTTGAACAGCTTATTGGGATGTGCAATGAGGCGCATCAGATATGTATGTTTTCGGCGACTTTTCCGGTTACGGTTAAGAGCTTTTGTCAGCAGGTGAGAGAAAGGAGGAGGAGCAGTCTAACAACGATTAGACGATTAGACGATTAGGGAGTCGATAAGCGAACCCGACCAGCCAAGCGATAAGCAAGGCGACCGAGAGGGAGAGGAATTATTAAGAGCGTTCTCTACCATAGTTGTTCTTGACCCTAATTCTAACTCCCCCCCCCCCTTTTCCCCCCCCCACACACACCCCAGTTCGTCCCTAACCCTTACTCCATCAACCTCATGGACGAGCTAACCCTCCGCGGCATCTCCCAATTCTACGCCTACGTCCTCGAGCGTCAAAAGGTCCACTGCCTCAACACCCTCTTTACCCAGCTCGAGATCAACCAATCCATAATCTTCTGCAACTCCGTGAACCGCGTCGAGCTCCTCGCAAAAAAAATAACCGAGCTAGGATTCTCGTGCTTCTACATCCACGCTAAAATGCAGCAGTCTAACAGGAACAGGGTCTTCCACGAGTTCAGGAACGGAGCTACACGGCACCTCGTCACTTCTGACCTCTTCACTAGGGGCATTGACATTCAGAGCGTCAACTGCGTTATTAACTTTGACTTTCCTAAGAACTCGGAGACTTACTTACACCGTATCGGAAGGTCTGGGAGGTTCGGGCATCTCGGTTTGGCTGTTAATCTTATTACGGCGGAGGATAAGGGGAATTTGAGGAGGATTGAACAGGAGTTGGGGACGGAGATTAAACCTATTCCGTC
Organism: Triparma strigata; assembly: GCA_030267945.1. Lineage (NCBI taxonomy): Eukaryota > Bolidophyceae > Parmales > Triparmaceae > Triparma > Triparma strigata. The sequence continues at coordinate 29,016 of BRXY01000199.1, forward strand.
TGTTATTGATAGATCCTTGTATGTTGGGTGAGGAGGGGGAGGGAAAGATAACAAGAAAGGAGGGGGAGAGAGAGGGTATTGAGATAAGGGAAAGGTAGAGATTGGGGGAGAAATTAAGGGGGAAGGGAAAAACGCACACACACACACAGAAAAAAAGCGAGAAAGAGAAGAAAAAAATACATTATCAACAAAAAACAAATACACAATACACGTTTTCTTCTTACGTCTTCTCTTTGGCCTTCAACCGTCCCCTTTCCTTCCTCAATTCAATCGCCCTCCTCCTATTCTCCTCCATCCTCCTCTTCTGTTCCTCCGTCGGTATAAACTTCCCTCCTTCCTTCTTCTCCCCCCCCCCCTCCAAACACCCATAAAAAACCTTAACAACATTACTAGCCCTAAAAACCCCCTCCCTAAAACCCTCCACTACGAGATTATTCATACTAACGCCCCTACTCAACGCAACGTACGCCTGACCAACCTCAAAAACATCCCTCAAATTAACCGATAAATTCGATATAGTCTGCCCCTGTGATTTATGCACGCTGAGTACCCAAGCCAACTTCAGAGGGACCTGAGTACGAGAAGCGATGACGCGGTCGTTCTCGGATACTTCCCAGGTTGTGGGGAGGATGGGAACTTCGAGGCAGTTTGAGCCGGAGGAGGTTGAGGTGGAGGATGGTCCCGCGAAGGCTACGACGGGTATTTCGACGTTTCTAGCCCATCCGAGCGGGAGGATAATATCCTTATCACTGGAATATTCACTGACGGCGTCAGACCAGGGTAGGAAGGACGTAACGACGCCGCGGGAACCGTTGCAGAGGCCGCGTTCAGTGTCGAGGTTCTTGAGGAGAATTACTTGTGCGCCTAGTTTTAGGGTCAATGATTCAGGGGCCGTCATGTTACGGAGGAGACCGCCGGCGTAACCACCCTCGTCGTCGGAGGCGACGTAAGTACGGGGGGAACCCTGGAGCCGAGAGAGCGCCGTGTCGTTGCCTGAGTCGACGTTCCTGTTCTTGCATTCGAGGCGGGTGTTTTCGATTCGGACGCCGGATTTTGGGGTCACGGGACGGGGGGGGTTGCTCTCGTGGTTTCGGAGCTTTTTTATGCTGTCGGCACTACGGAGGGAACGTTAGAAACAATTGACGTCGTATCCCAGTGCACATGCCTTCTCAGCTCGACGCTTCGCTCCTCGCAGTCTCACCTTAGGGTACCTACTCGGGCTTCGTCTAGGATTTTCACCAAGACGGGGTCGCCGCCGCTCCTGTAGACTTCGTCGAGGACGACGCTGCGGCCTACGACGTTGTTCCAGCAGTCGCTCTGGAAGGCATATCCCCTCTCAACCTTGATCGGCGGAAGCTGGTAAAAGTCCCCAGTCAGTATGAGCACAAGTCCTCCGAAAGGCTCGTTATTCGCCCTGACCTTCTTCGCGACCTCGTCGAGCTTGTCGAACATCTCCCCCTCCATCATGCTGACCTCGTCGATGACTAGAAATTCCGTCGAATTTATCTTCGCCTTCACGTGCTCGTTCTTCATCACCCTCTTGACCATGTCGGCGCATGAGCCGTCTCCTAGGCCTATCCCGAAGAAGCTGTTGATTGTGGTACCGCCGAGGGCGCAGGCGGCGATACCGGTCGTCGCGGTGACGGCTGCGAAGCGGCGAATTAGAATAATAAATGTAGCGGTGATAATGTTGGTTAAAAGCAGAGCCCTCACCTATTTTCTTGGGCTTGGATATTTTACTGTTGAGGTACAGGAGACTTTTTACGACTAGGGACTTGCCAGATCCTGCCGGGCCGGTGAAGAACACCGACACTGCCGTCGTAATGACGTTGTGATGCAAGGGTTAGATGAACGAAATCGTGGGTACTCCCCCTCGTTCTTTTCTCACCTCTCTGAAACAACGTCAAGGTGAGAATCGACCTCTGCCTCTCGTTCAATTGCAAAAGCTGCGGGTGCTCGCTCGACGAGAAGATATCGTCTGGCAGGCCGAACTCGCTGAAGTACTTCTTGGGGTCCTCGAGCGTAGCATGCTTGAGGCTTTTTTTGAATGACTGAGGATCGAAGGGCTTCGCCTTCTGGTTGATGTTACTATTGTTGCCGCCGGCGTACTTGCTTGTGACTGTGTTCTTGTCCGTCCAGGGTCGTTTCTTGCTATTGCTTTTGTTGTTGTTGTTGTTGTTGTTGTTATTGTTGTTGTTGTTGTTGTTGCTACTGCTGCTGTTCTTGAACTGTCTCTCGACAGGGTCTCGTCTGACTTGGTCATCACGGAGGGTCGGGCGCCAGCCGTCGAACCTAATACGGCGTGAGAGGCGTTAAAGGGGGCAGCCACACACACACACGCAAATGAAGAAGAAAAAATCTCACCTATTCTCGTAAGCTCCCCAACCATTCGGACCGCTGTCCCTCGCCCCCTTGCCCCAACTATCGTCGTTATTACTAGCACCAGCACTAGCACTAACATTGCTGCGCCCCCAGCCACTATTACTGTTACTATTACTATTACTATTGTTATTGTTTCTGTTATTATTGGGTCGTAAAATTGGCGAGACAGCCTGGGCGCGTTGCGGAGGGGCAGCCCTCGTGGAATTAGAAGCGAAGGAGGACATGGAGGAGACGGTTCCGGGGGCAGAGGAGGCGTATGGGTTGGAGACCTTCTTGGGCGGAGATTTCCACGAAGGATTCATGACGCGATGGAAGGCAGGGGCGGGGTCGGTGGGAATTATTCGCAGATTCTTCACAGTACTGTACTGAGCGGTGGATACCTTCTCTGTACCTCTCCACTGATGATAGTGATACTGAGATTGACGCGAGCTGTGGCGTGTATGACTTGTACTGCGTCGTAGTCTATATAAATCGAAACATTCATCTCCCTGGTAACCCTTTGCGTGTTTTTTGTGCGTAGCGTTTAATCAAATATTCCCGATATAAGTGGTAACATGCGAAAATATGTTCAAAATTCACGGCGACATACCGCTGCGCTTTAAATCGACGGCAAAGAGTGATTTTAAACCATTCCTTTTTTCGACTCCGCTTCTCACGCTCCTCGACTCTTCCTCCAGTAATACTGTCAGTAATACTGTCAGTAATACTGTATTCTCACTCGCCCTGTACTCTCTCAGGCCTAAAGTCTAATGGGTAACTTGTGTTGCGGTGGAGACGAGGACACCTCGGTGCCCCGCAGAGTGAATAATAGTGGAACAAAGGCGTTCAGCGGCAAGGTGAGTAACATTTCATGAGCCACTCTCAGCCGTCCAGCACGCTGTCCAGCACGCTGACAAAACAAACACCCTCAGGGCCACGCCCTCGGCACCACCGACGCTCCCTCCTCCTCTTACGGTACCGGCGGTCGTGCCCCCGAGCGTCTCCCTGATCCCATAGTGAATCCGAACCTGGATCAGTCCGACCGCGATCGGATCCGCGCCGAGCGCGCCGCCGCCGCCGAGAAGCGCCTCAAGGACGCCGGCGGCGACGTCAAGAAGAAGAAGAAGAAGAAGGACACGAGCCCCCTGAGAAATCCGAACGCTGAGCCTCTGATGAGATGGAGTTGAGAAAGACGGAACAGCATCGACACAAATTAAAACACACAGAATCGAACTAACGACAGAAATTTTAAAATTAAATCGGTCATTCGTTCTTCTCTCTCTCTCTCCCTCTCTCTCTCTCTCTCTCTCTCTCTTCTCTACTGCTTGTACACTTTACGTTCCTATCAAGCCAGCACAGCCTTCCTAACCCTTTTCCTAATCCCTCTCGGTGTCACAGACCATGCTCTCAGTCTCGAGATCCTCTTTCTCTGCGAGGTCGTTATCGCTGAAGCTCGAGCTCCTCCCGTTCCCCGCGTCCTTGAGCGCCGGGCAGAGCTCCGCGAGCGTCGTCATGAGAATGGGAACGAGTACGACATCGTAAGTCTTCTTCTCTACGAACTTGGTGCCCACGATAGCCACCTTGTCGCCGACCTTGAGGTAGGACTCGGAGGCTGCCCAGCCCTTGTCTTTGGCGATTAGCTCGGCCCTGTCGGTCTGGCCGGGGATCTTGCCCCAGGCCTTAGAGTCGCAGCCGTGCTTCTCGAACATGCTGTACGCGTCGGACCGGACCTTCACGTCGCCGCCGACCTCCGCGCACGACTTCAGCTGGAAGGAGTTCGCGTCGAAGGTGATGTAGTTCTCGCGGTGGCCCTCAGGGAAGAACCATTGGCGGGCCGAACTGCTGTGAGTTTTCAGGTTAGGCTCGACGCGGATGGTGCCGCTGTTGTCGCAGATCTCGAAGGGGACGCACTCGTAGCCTTCAAAAAGGGGATCTTTGAAGTTTCCACCGGATTTGTCTATGGGGGGGGGGGGGTTAGAGCCCTGGCGCACGGACTTGGACATCAATCAAAATTTGCCGGATCAGCTGCAACAGCTGTCTCGCACTTCATTGCACAATTTGCCTCCCCCAAACATGTTATCTTCACGCGCCCGCTTTTTTCGAAACATTTGATTCGGTTCGGGCGTCTAGGTTCCTCATGTACCAAGCTGACTCCCGGAATATCCAAAACCAGCCTTGACATTCTACTCTTCTTCTGCATGTTGAGTGTCGGTCTTCTTTTTAACCCTAACACAGACTTACCGATCTTGCAGCCAACAGCCAACCCCGTTTGCCTACCAAAGGGGCTGATCTTCTGCCTAGGTTGCTCCTCTGGCATTTTCACGTCCCCAATTATCAGGTACAGCTTCTTAGATCCGCCGACCGTGGTTGATTTCTCCCCGTCTTCACCTATCTTGAACTTATCGACAGTCACAGTCGACGTCGTTTGGAATTTCTTTGCTGCATCCGACTGTTTTGATGCTCCGCCACCCATGCTTTAAAGAAACGTCGAAAAAGTTCGGCGAGAGAGTTTAGGGTTTGTGTTTTTGATGAAATTATCCGTCAGGAAAGGAGGTCTGGTCAACTTTTTTGGCAAATAGACAGCTTGTTAGCGCAGCCAGGGAACACTTGGCAAAAACGAGAGCCTGAGAGTTTCATTTGTAGCCTGCAACTTGTAAAAGGTGTGCTCTCAGACTTTGGGTTAATTGGCGTAGCGACGGATAACGAGGGGAAGTATAACTTTGAAATCTGTCATCCCCCACTGGCACAACGACCTGAGGGACAAGAAGGGAGGGGGTAAGACAGGCAAGACCAAGACCATTATTTAATAAAGTGAGGCAGGATGCAGGGGACTTTTGAAGGTCTCGATAAGACGCCGGACATGCCAATTAATGAAAGGAGATCGAAGACCTACAGGGGGGAGGAGGAGATCGAGGTTACAGGTACGAAGACCTCCACAACACAATAAGACACCGCAGCAGCAAATAAAACGTACTGACCCACTCGCGCGCCCCCCCCGCGCCCCCTCCGCGACAGAATATGAAACCACAAGCATCAAGGAAACGATCGTGGGCTTATTTGTATGGTCGAAGACAATGTTTTTCTTCATCACCCTATTTGCTTGTCGCAAAGTGAGGGACGTTATATGTGGTCCTCCTGACGAAGGTGAGGGGGGCGTCCACGACTGGATAATTCAAAGTCAGTTCTCAATTGAACAAAAAGCTAAAGCTAAAACCTAACCTGCCCTAATCCACAATTCTCATTGCTTCAGAATTCGTCAAGGGGAAAACCCCTCTTCTCAAAATCATGAACAGACTGGAGGTCACCGAGAAAGAGGCGACTTTGTTCTTTAAGATGTTTGAGAAGATCGACGGCGACCACAGCGGGTCGATTGAGATCGAGGAGTTCTTCACCTACTTCAAAATCGAGCCCACTGAGTTCGCCCAACGAGCCTTTGGCATCATGGACTTTGAAGGCGGAAAGGTGCCGACCGCCAAGGACAGGCTAGGTGAGACCTTAACTTTATAGAAGGCGGAGTAATCCATTTACCACACCGCTCTAACAACAGCAGTTCTCCCCCCTCTCTCCTTTTCCACCTCGTAGAGGAAAAGAAGCAGAAGGAAAAGCTCGGGAAGATGGGAAGAAACCGGAAGAAAAAGGCAAAGGGCAAAACCCTTGAGGAACAAATGGAGGAGGGGAAGGACAAATTTAGAGAGGGCGACGGGAGCCTTAGCTACGGGGAGTTCTTCATAAGTTTGTGGAATTTCTGCACGCTAACACATGAAACCTTGGTTAAGTTTACGTTCGATCTGTACGATTTGGACGGTTCTGGGGAACTCTCTATTGACGAGGTGTACGAGATGGTTCGCACGATTCACCCCACCCGCGACTCGCGCCACTCAAAGCGCGAGGCCAAGAAGTTGATGAATATCATGGACAAGGACGACGACCCTGACGGTCTGATTACGTTCAAGGAGGTGAGGATAAAGCGCTTTCGTTCAAACTAATAATGGACCCCCAAATTCAACATTTCTAACCCTCCCCCCCTTTTCCCCCTCCTCGTTCCTCAGTTCATGACTGCGCACAAGAAGCTGGGAACAGTTATATTCCCTGCATTTATGCTGCAGAGGCAGATTCGACTCAAGGCGATGACGAAGAGGTTCTGGGCCAAGGCCACGAAGAAGAGGGAGAAGGAGTTTGGGGGCAATGGCACCGTCGATGATTTGATTGAGCTGTACCAGAAAATGTGCGCGGAGAAGGTTGAGTATGATGTTCTGGATGCTGATATCGAGGACGACGTAGAGGAGAATGACGAAGCCGAGCAAAAGAGGCTGCTGGCGGAGCTTGAAGAGCTCAGGAAGGCGAAGGAGGAGGAGAGAGAAAACTGGGCCAAGAGCCAGAGCTTGGAATTCGTAGATGGCGAGGATGCCCCCTCGGCCAACGGACTGCTCATCGCCATGGCGAGCAAGAGGTTGCAGGCGAAGATCTACCACGAGCCGAGGGAAGGGTCGTGGTGGGCAGAGAACCCAGACGTGAAAGGACCGCGGCCGCCAGGCCAGAGGCCTTGCTCGGCCAAGTTCAAGAAGGAGCGGCAATTCACCCACGAGGATGAACCCCAAGTGATTATAGATAGGGGCGTGGCGGATTTAATGACGTCCGTTGACAGAGCACGCATACGGGGCAAGCGAGGCGTCAACAGAGCCCGGCGCACTGTCCAGTCAGCCCGCTCAACTCGCAAGGAAATAGACACGGAGAATACTTGGAAACCCCATGTCCCTTACTACGTCCACATGCTTGTCAAGCACCCCCTGCGATTGGCCCGGATCACCACTCCGAAGGTGTACCACTCAAAGGAAATCGAAAATGAGATGACTGACAATCAGCGAAAGGTCGTGGCGTATATCGGGAGCGGCGGAAATAAGACTCGGCTCAAATCGCCTCCAAGGCGAGTGTACAAGGGCTCAGAGGACGGAAGCAGCAACCAAAGCGATGAAGATGACTTGGATGACGTTGACGTGTCTGATACTCCCCTTGGTAAAGCGTTGTATCGTGATAGGTCTTCGGAATACACTAGGAAGAGGTCGATGTCACCGCAAAGAAGAAGGACCCTCTCCCCTAAGAGGAGACCCGCATCTGCTGGCCCAACGACGAGGAGGAGCGACAATGTGATGATCAATTCTGCTTTAAGACCAAAGAGCGGCGGCCTTAGGAGACCTGATAGGAGGCCCGAGACTTTGTCGCGAAAACAAGCCAGACCTTCAACTGCGCATTAAATTATAATGAAACCAATTTTTATGCATACATGTATCAATTATTCCTTCTCTTTCTCCACTTTTGCCTTATCATCCTTGGGGGGCTTCTCGGCGCTTTTCTTGCTTGCGGCACTGTTGGCGCTCTTGACTGACTTCACACTTTTGACAGACTTCGCACTCTTCGCGGATCTGTTGCTTCTCGCGCTTTTATTGCTTTTATAGCTCTTCACGCTCTCGGCTTTTGACATTCTCCTGCCCTTATTGATCTTTTCCTGGTCGATGTTGGGGAGAGACGTCAAAATATCCTCCTGGAGAACAGGATCTTCTGTGACTGCTTCGAGCTTTCCTTGACTTGCATGCTGGAGATCAGATTTGATGCTCGCCTTGCTTGACCTTCGAGAATTAGATTTCTTTTCCACGGGTGCAGCAGCACCTTCGGCGCTGTCCTGCTCTTTTGCCACCACCTGATCTAGTGACTTTTTGGATGCATCCGCGTCAATTTCGACATCGCTGCTGTCTCCATCCTTGTCTTCGTCTTTCGGCTTAACAATTTCTGAATCGTCGTCACCGGTATCCCCCTCTTTCTCCTTCTCCTTCTCTTTCTCCTGCTCTTTAACGTTGGCGCTTGCGTTCTCTTCCACCTTTGTCTCGCCCTCGACTGCAGCAAAGGGGTTGGAATTAGAAATTACGATGGGTAACTCTAAGTCCGTTTGTCTTCCTTTCACACTCTCACCTTCAACGGTCGCTTCGTCCATCTGAACCTCCTCCTTTCCTTCCTCCTCCTTTCCTTCCTCTTTGACTTCGCCCTCGGCTTCGGCCTCCTCCAACTCCTTTTTCTCCTCTTCCTGCTTGGCCATAAGCATGTCGATCTGCTCCTCGACCCACTTATCCAAAACCTTAGCGCACTCGTCTATGTAACCTCCAACGTACTCCTCTTTGGAACCGAAATAGCCGTCTTCTAAGATATTGTTTGTAATCGCTGCCAGCTCCATGAAGTTGCGGTCCGGACAATTATGGTTCGGATCGCGATTTTCCAATCTCTTTCGTCCTCGCAATTGCTCCTTCTCTCTTTCTAAAGCTTGAAGCTTTTCCTGTTCTTCTTTTTCCTTCTGCTTCTTCTCTGCTTTGTCGGCTGCCTTCTTCTTCTTCGCTTCATCCTTTTTCTCTTGCTTATCTTTCTTCTTATTCTTCCTCCTAAACTTTGAGAAGACGGACTTGGACTTCTTGACTTTTTCGTCCTCGCCTTTGTCGTCATCGTTTTCCTCATCGTCGTCGCTTCCGCCTTCACCCTTATCCTTATCCTTGTCCTTATTCTTATCGCCATCTTCGTCGCCGTCACTAACGTCCGATGCGTCATCGTTCTTGTCGTCTTTCTCTTCTTCCTCGTCATCACTGTCACTGTCGCTGTCGGAGTCCTCTTCCTCCTCCTTCGCCTCCTCGACTTCGTCCTCCTTGTGCTTCCACCTCAATTCTGACTTTTCGCTGTCAATCGTGGCCGGTAGCAAGCTGCCTTTGTCGTCGGAGCCCAATACTTTCCTAATTACTCTGTAAACAATCGTCGCGATGCACTGCAGGTTCTGACTCACAGTGGTGCCATCCTTTGGAATCCTGCCCAGCCCGCCGTTCCAAGGGTACTGAAGAACATGTGGCACAAGGATTCGGAGAAGGACGAAATCGATGAATAGGGTTTTGACGAGTCTACGTGACTCGAGGATTCTCCTCGCGCCTCCGACGTCGTTGAATTCTATTCTATCGATCTCGAACTTAAACAAAAATTCGTCCGGAAAGTAATTTCCCTCCGTGAAGTAGATACCGGACGCTCCGGAACTGAAGAAGGTTGAAATGCCTTCCGGCATGGTGCTCTTCGAGATGGCTTTTATGACGCCTTTTACGCGAACTTTGAGATTTCTCATACGAACGTCAAGTTTTTCTTCGGCCGAAGGCCCTTTCCGCCAAGGAATCAACCTTGCGAAACCTGCGTTAAGTGGAAGTAGCGAAGGAAAGTTAGTACACAAGGCGCAACAAGGACAGGAAAAGAAGGAGGCCGTTCCGTGCATTCTCACCTCCCGCCTTTGCATTCTCTGATACATCTAGATCCAACTCCATGTCCGTGAGAACACTATTTATGGCCAACTTGCACTCCTTATTCAGCCACGATCTGGTCTGCTCAAAACTGAAATTCAACGAAGCATCCAACTGTTTTTTCTCCGTCTCCTTCTTTTCCAGTTTGGCTTTGCGAACCGCGAGCATTGGGCCGACGACAAAGGACACTATGTGCCAGACTACCGCTCGGAAGAGGGATACGCCTTTCATTATAATGTATTGATTCGTCTGAGGGTCAATAGGGATGGGCACGCCGAGGCGGATAAATCGATAGAGCGGTCTCTTGTATACTGTCGCGTCGTCGTAATTTTTGCCTGCGTGTTGCCTCTTGAGGGTTTCTTGTTTTTTCTTTCGGGCGAGCTTCTCCTTCCGGAGCTTTGACATTTGCGAATTGCCGCTGTTGGGGTCGTTGAGGTCGTCTTCGTCGTCGTCATCATCGTCTTCGCCCTCGATTAGGTCGTCGAGGTCCTCAAGGAGCTTTTGTTCGGTAACTTGCTCCTCGTCCTCCCCATCAAACCACGAAGGTTGGGTGGGTTGAATGGGTTGCTTGGCGTTGGTGGGAGGAGGCGTTTTTATTTGCACATGAGGCTGCTGATGGGGTTGTTTCACTGGAGTTTGGAGGGCCGGGTTGGGTTGTTCAGCAGGCGGAGGTGGCTCTTGAGGCCGGGGACGAGCGTGCTTTGCGTGGGGCTGCTGCTGTGGCGGTTCAGGGTCGCCTCGTTGAACATGCTGCAACATCTGGTGTTCTGGGGGGGGCTGCCACTGCTGCTGCTGCCAATTTTGCGGCGGGGGTTGTTGCCAATTTTGCGGCGGCGGCTGATACTGCTGCTGTTGTCGCTGTGACACTATGACTTGGTGCAGCTGGTCCATCTTTTCGACCATGTCGGTGAGACGCTTTTCTTGCGCTGTAGGTTCCCTTTCTTGCTGCTGGGCCATCATACCACCGGCCATCCCCATCGCCCCGGCCTCGGCAGCTCCCATGAACTGCTGCTGGACCCTCCTCTTCTGTTGGGCTCTCCTCATCTTCTTTCGGGCGGCCTGGCTGCGTTTCTTCATCTGTGACATCTTCTGGGCATGAGCGAACGCCATCATGTCCATCCCTCCTCCTCCCATCATGCCATTCATGGGCATTGGCAGAGGGTTCATGGGCAACGACATCGGCATCGACATAGGCATTGGCATTGACATGGGCATCGGAGCAATCGGGGCAGTCGGCGCTGTCATTCCCAGCCCCCCCAGCCCTGGCATCGTTTGCGAGAACCTTTGCTGTTGCCCAAACTGCTGCTGTTGCTGCTGACCTCCATAGCGATTGGAAAACGACGAGGCCCCGTCCGGCGGCTCATTCTCGTCTGTAAGGCCCACTCTGACCCCTGACGTCCTGATCTTGCTTCGAATCTCGGCTAACTTCTTGTCAAAGTCCATTTTAACCCTGGCTTGTAATTTTGAAGAGACGGTTAGTGATTAAAAACCTAAGATCACGGGCTTAGACTGTGTGTGAAAAATGTATGAACGTGGACGGAAATACCCCGGGAAAATTAAAATTTCGTTCAAATCAAGCCAAAGGACAAGAAAGCAAAACGCATGAAAAGTTTGGGCTTTTCATATCTCTGGGTCACCTCTCCCTCAGCAAGGAAAGAAGAAGGCTGAAAGGTAAGCACCCCACTCCCAGATCCTCCTTGCACAGCGCCTCGAGCAATCTTTCTATTCTGCCGAAATGACGAATACCTCGAGTCTACGGCCCATGCCCCGACATAAAAGCCCAGATCCTCCCAACCCCTTTCCTCTCTCTCTCACCCCCCAACATCACCAACCGCTTGCAACTCGCAGCGCCATGGCCGACCCCTATGTCCCCGGTCTTTTGGAGGGTGCTGCATTGGCTCGTCACCATAACATATGGGACAAGAAGATTGCCAACGTAGAAAAGTATGATCCCGACGACGCCTACAACTTAATGTCGGAGTTGGTTTGGAATAAGCGTGCAGGCCCCATAGACGACGAGTACAAGGACGACGTAATTACCCAGATATATAAGCACGATAGTCGAATCGACGTCGGGGAAATGTGGAAGATTAAGCGAGTTCAGATTGTGGGGAGGGAGAGACGGAGACTCAAGATGATCAAGAAGAAGGAGGAGGCTGTGAAACACAGGACGTTTCAGATCGTAAGGAACAAGACGAAGATAAGGCAGACCAAGCATCGAATCGCCAAGGAAGAGGTGAGCGTGCAACATTTTCTTCCAACGCTGCGCACGAATCTTTCCCTCTCACATGCAAAGCATTCGCAGGCCAAACTTAGAATGTCGAAAGACGAAACGATGGAGCGCAGCATAGCGACCTCGACGCTGAAGCCGCTGCGGAAGGCGGAAGTCAGGGTTGATACAATGAAGGGGATCTTCTCGCACATTGAAAAGCAGAAAGAACTGCCGATAGAAATCCGCCGGAAAGTGGCGAAGGTGAACCCGCAATTCGGCAGCGTCAGCCCCACTCGCAGGCACACCCCCAAGAAGACGTTTTTCGGGACGTCAACTGAACCCGTCATGCACGACGATGGCTTTGAGCACGCTGAGAATTTGAGTCCGAGGGAAAGGCACGTCAAGAGCAAGGCAGTGATCAAAATTCAGAGCATTTTCCGGGGGAGGAAGGCGAGGGATTGGTTGAATAACCAGGACCAGCGCAACTTCCCCTTGAAAGAGTCTGTTTCTCAAAATTTCCTCTCGGGTGGGAAGCGCGGCAGGGCAATCTTCTTGGAGAAGAAGCGGCAGATGCTGCTGTTGAGCAAAAGTCGTTTAGAGCAGACGGCCAATGACTGGGAGAAGGAGAAGGCGGGCCTGGTCGAGAAGGTTGCTGGAGACTTGAGGGCGGCTGAGCTTGTCAAGAAGCGGTTGAAGGAGCACAAAATTCAGCGGCGGCTAGATGCGGAGGCGCTGATGCTCCATAGAAACCTTCGCTTCATCGCCGCCTGCATCATACAGAACTTTGCCAAGAACATAGTTCTCGAGAAGTATCCTCAGCTGGTTCCCATCTTGAAGGAGAAGCGGGACAAGGAGACCGCGGAGAACAAGGTTGCGGAGGCTCGCAACAAGAGCCGTATGGGGAGCGTCAGGAGAAGAGAGGTCAGGAAGCGCCGCGCGGTGGGCAGGTTCAACGTCATTCCTGTAATTTTGCGAATGCAGAGGACGTGGAGGGAGTACCTCGCAATAAAGAACAGCAAGCACGAGATAGCCAAGGCGTACGCCCTGTTGAAAAAGATGAGAGAGGACAGAATCAGCGGGAGGGAGTTCTTCGAGAAGCTGAAGAAGGCGCACCGGGAGGAAATCGGCCTCGCTGTTGACTTTAACCTTAAGAAACGGCAAAAATACATCGACATAGCTTGGAAGGGGTGGAAGGACTACACTGATGACAGGCTCCGAAGGAAGGCTTGGCTGTACCAACGCGTTCTCCGGCGCAAGGTTTTGATCCTTGAGGACTGGTACTATGAAATCTTGGAGTACAAGGTGAATCTGATTAACTCGGTGCGGCCGAACCTCTTCCCGCCCCTCCTCTCCGAATACTATCGCTTCATGCACGACAACGACTGGCAGCGCTTGCTCGGCGCAATGAGCGAGTTATTCTCCGACTTTGACTCCACGAGCGAGGTCAGGACTCTGAAGTACGAGGAGCACACGACGAACAAGGTCATCGGTTGGAAGTCACACACCGAGCTGAACGAGATGTTGACGTGGCAAATAGCGAATTCGGGGATGCGGAAGAAGCCCCAAATCAAGCTGGGCAAGGAGGAGTCACTGACGGTAATGTGGGTCCGCTGGATTCACAACTGTAGTCTGTTCCTGTGGACCAAGGCCAGGGAGGCCGCTGAAGAGAATCGCCGGCTCACGCAGCAGGAGGAGATCGGGATGTTGCAGGGATGTCTGCTTGAGTTCTTGACCAAGCGCAATCTCAATCCGGCCAGTTTCAGCGCCAAGTTCAGAATCAAAGTCCCAAAGTATTTGAGGTGGTGGTCGAAGCAAGAGCTTTGCACGCACTGCTTGTCAGTATTGAGCAGGACGAGCAGCCTCTGCCCGAAATGTATGTCCCATCAAAAATCTCGCTTCATGCGCGACACCGCTGCCACCACGCACACGAACCTTCCGGCCGACGGCGTGCTGAAACAGCCCCAAGACTACTTCACTGAAACCCTCCGCAACACGAGGATGAAGGACAAGAACATCGTCACGGGAGTTCAAGATTTCAACGATGCGCTTGATCTGTTCGTTTACCACTGTAACCTCAGCAGCCTGGCTCCGATTGGCGGCTGGCGTCGAATGAAGGTGGAGATGGAGGAGATGTGGTCGCAAGCCGTCCGGGGCGCTAGCCGCGCTGTCCACGGCCTGAAGCGGAAGGGTATTTTAACGGTGGCCGATTTGTGGGCTCAGCGCGTCCCAAAGAGCGGACCTGGCGTTCCAGTCGGGGGGTGGCGTCCGGGCACATTTGAAGACGTCGATTCCAAGCTTGCTGAGAAATGCTGGGAGTTGCTCGGCTTGCTCAGCGACGTCCTTTTCGACGCGTTAGGGGAAGACAACGTCAATGAAGTGACCCCTCCCAACGGTGTGGGCTCCTTGGGAAGCATTGATGGAAGCAGCTGGAGAAAGCTCAGTCGTTTGGAAACTGGGTCAAGCATAAAGCAAAAGAATAGAATACGGCACGACTTGGTGCTCAACCAACAGCGAGAGAGGACACCCCTCGGGGCAAGCTGGGACAGTTTCAGGGAAGGGAAGTCTTTTCGCCCGATGACAAGATAAATTTATCATATAACCATGCAAGATTTTTGGATTCAAAACTTTTGTATACTAATCTACAGTTGCACTTGGCGAGAGCCCGGTGAATTAAGTGGGACCATCGCAAAAAGACCTTGACCGCCCTTGGCGAATTTCTTCCTACCTTTGGCGTGTATGGGACTGGCAACGTTTCCGCCCTCCTCGTCACCGGGTGACTTGGGCGTCGGAGGAAAGGAGAAATCGGATAAACTCTTCTTCTCTTTTTCCGTCTGCACGGAAAGTCTCCTCCTCTCTTCTTTTATATTTCCCTTCTTGATACTCTGTCCCGGCTTGCTTTGTAGTTGCACGGAGGCCAATTCTAGGACGACCGAATTTCTAAACTTCTTCACGTGCTCTTTGTGGTCTTTTCTGAGCTTGTGCCGGTGCCTCCTGTGCCTGATCCACCAAACGGTGCCGCCAATTAGCAAGATCAAGACCAAGTCTAACGTGAACGGTGACCATTCGCGGAGTTTGTAGAGCTGGTAATTGCCGTACACGAAGCTTCCGATGGCGGTGGGAATGACAACATCTAAGATGCTAACTTGGACGAACTCGGGGAGGAGCACGAAGGCGGCGAAGAAGAATAAACCGAACTTGCTCAGGCCCTTACTGGTGTACATTCTTAGGGCCTTGACTTTCGTCACGGCGATGCCGGTGTTCATTTTGAAGCCCTTGAGCCCTTGCCTCCTGCTCTTCGGGCTCATGGCGGCCTCGTGCCTGGCGTCGTAGTGAGCTTCCACGTCGTCCTGGGCAGCCCTGCCTCGGCTGAGGACGAGGTTGCTCGCGTCAAGTTCCGGGTGGTTCATGGCCACGTAGACTGAGGCGTTTTCGGGCATGAACGCTGTAAACTGAAAGTTTTCGGCGTCGCTTGGGTCTGCAATGCTCTTGAGCCTCTTGCTGATGAGCCCGGGAAGATAGACGTTCATGAACATGATTTTCAACGGCACATACAAGAACATGTCCTGGAGGGTGGCAAGCGTAAAACTTATTAACCACGTGTTGCATGTGGTCGCTCCCACCCTAGCGCCGAACAGGCAGATGTAAAGCCCGCAGCCTAAACAGTAAGAGACGATTACGATCCATCCCACAAACTTCTTGAACCTTTGCACTGAAGGTAGCTCGTTCTCGAAAATTAGCCTGTTTTGAAAATAGATCTTCCTCTCGATCTTGCTCAGCTTCATCATCCTGGCGTATTCCAGCAGCCTGACCTCCTTGACGTCCGTCTCCAAGTCCTCGAACTCCTTTTCGATGGCGTCGGCGAGCCTCAAATCTTCTCGCACCTTGTGTTTCACCTTGTAACGAAGGCTGGTCTTGTAACCCCTGCGTCCGCAGCCTCCCTTCTCCTCGTTCAAATGCCAGTTCTCCCTGAAGACCTTCAGCCTCACTTCCGCACTCTCCAAAGGCACCGTGGCACTGACATCGCCCTGCTTCGCCCTCGCCTTCAACCTGTCCACAGTTTCTTCCAGCTCCTTCCTCCGGCTCTTGACGGCGAGGAGCGCCTTACTAACCTCGGCCTCGACCCTCAAATCGAACGTGGTCTTCTTGCAGCAAGTCCAGCAACAGCAAAAGTCCCTCACTAATTTCTTGCAGCCCGTCACCTCCATGTCGGCCCTCATCTGCTTGACCTCCTCGTCTTCCTCCAAGTCGCTTCCTATCCCACCGACGCGCTGGTGCTGGACCCTCTTCAGGTACTCGTCATCGGAGATCACCTGTTTATGACTATTATCTCGAGAGAGATCGACATCCTGCATCTCGAATTTGCTCCCCTCTTCGTCACCAAAGGCATCCCAGGTAAGGTCCGCCACGGCGCCTCCACGCTCCTTTTTCTTGAACTCCCTCTCAAATTTCATGGCCCTCGCCTCGGCCCTCATGCTCCCGCTCGTGGGCGGGAAGATAGTCTCGTTGAAGATCAAAACCAGGATCACACCGAGGGGCGACGTCACGATGCACGCCATGATGGCGATGCCCATGGTGCTCACCAGGGAAGCCTCGGGCTCCAAGAACATGCACTGTTGGCTTTCTCTAACCCAGCTGCACTTGTCGTTCTCGGTGTTCAGGAGGCTCTTGGGCTCCAAGCACGCCTCGCTTGTCTGCAAACTCGCGCAGACGGGGTCGTAGTCAGGGTACGCCAAATCAAACAGCACGCTCTCCGCAAACATCATTCCCAAGAGCGTGCTTATCAACAAGGCGACTCTCTGAGGCCTCGACTTGATCGGGCTGTAGTAGAACACCGTCGAGGACAGATCGTGCCTCCTCCCGATCTGAGTCTTGATATTCATCCACAAGTTGTCCATGTACTGGACGAAAATGGGCGTGCTCTTGCTCAAAATGTACTCATACTTGTCTTCCTCTGTCATGCCGCGGCTCAGGAACTCGATTTCTTTTTGGTTTTTGTCCCTGATTTCGTCGTACTTGTCCCTAATCTTGCCCCTCACGCACATTAAAAACGCTCCGACTAGCAGAACTGATATCGTGGCGAAGACGACGATGTTTTGCTCGACCATTTGCCAGCTAAGGGCGCTCGCTCCCTTCCATGTGTTGAAGAACTGGCCCACGATCCCAGTAAATAATCCGGCAAAGTCGATGTTTTCGGTCGAACCGACTTCACTGCTCTGTTGGTCGTCGTATATGGTGTTCAGCCTCCTACTCGTGCTACTACCCGCATCCCCATCGCTTAATCGCCCCAAGACGTCGCAACTGCAAGTCACGTTGTCACTGGAGCTGCTGATGACGACACAGCTGCTCGAGTTCCAGCTCGTGTCCGTCGTACTGATTCCGCAGGATGGAGCACTGGAGTCGGGGCAGGTTATCGTGGTATTCCCCTTGATTCCTGAGCAGACGGGGAAACTGGACGAGTTACCCGGGCACGTCATGGACTTGTACTCGTCCCACTCACAATCGACAAAGTTTTCTCCGCCGACTCCAAGGACTACGCCATCCTCTCCGTCTTCGCCTGATGCGCCCCCGCCACCTCCGTCGGTATTCTGTAAGACTACGATCACTGAACTGTCAGTCATAAGGTGCCTCCCTTGGGCCCCCTTCTCGCCTCCTTGCCACCAGCTCGTTGCTCTTCGCCGGGAGCTTCCGGCAACCTTGTAGCATCCCAGTCCGAGCCTCATAACAGTCGTGTCCAAACTTGAGTTGTCGCTCCTGGCCAAGTTTCCGAGCTCAGCCACGCTCACGCCAACGTTGCAATCGTCGTCGAAGTAGCCGTCCAAGCCGCTCTGCGGCATGGTGAGCTGGGGGGGCTTTATTCCCTTGGCCTCGTCCTCTTCGCTTGTAGGGGTGGCAAAGCTTTTTCCGGGCATATTCGATAGGGTTACCTTTTCACTTGAAACCTTGAGGTTCTCAGTCACGACTACCAAAGGCTCTTCGCCTACGAAGAGGCTCGTGATCTGCGCCTCGGCCAGACTGTCGATTGCGTTACTTATCAGCTCTGCCTGATCGCTCGTCTCGTCGTCGCTGCTGACTTGCATCAAGCTGCTGACCGTTTCTCCGATGTAGTTGGCGGTAGACTGCTCTAGGCTTCCGCCTCCCTCGACTGCGCTCTTGCATCCGGCGGCGATGTCCTCGACTAGGCTGACCGCCAATTCCTTACTGTCGTCGTCAAGCTCATCCACGCGCTCGACTAAACTTTTTATACTGCTTGCCTGCTGATTGATGGCCTCGCTGCTCACGTCCTGCAGCTTGGTCACATTCTTCAGCGTTTTCAACATGTTTCTTCTCTGCTTCACCACCTCTTGTTGCTCCCCGGCGTCTTTCTCGCAGCCGTCGCCGAAGTAGCCGTCATCGCAAGAGCACGACACTCTGCAGATTACGTCCTCAGTACAAGACTGTGCGGCCATCGCCTTCCCATTGTAGTCCTTCGCGACGCAGCTGCCCCGCTGGTTGCAATTATCAACGCAGTTCTTCTGCGGCGCTACGCAAATGTCCGCGTCACCACATACCTCAAAGTAGCAGTCGGCGTCGAGGGAGCACGCTTTCCCCACGCCACAAGGGCCGCAGCTTCCGCCGCAGTCTATGTCTGTCTCGTCACCGTCAACCACTCCGTTCTCGCAGCTTGCGCTCTTGATCTTACACTGAGAGTTTCCAGGAAGTGAAGTGCCCTTGCCCGAATTCTCTACGACGAAACCAGACAAACATTTCCCGCAGGCGTGGCTTGTTTCCCCGACCTCGCATTCCAGCCTATTCAGGCCAGCGCAGTCGGGGGCGAGGGAACAATTAACACTATTGAGGATGCTAGTGGACGACTCGAGGACCTGGAAAACCAACTCGGTGTCGCCCTTCGCCAGGGCGTCCTCGGTGAGCTGTTCCGTCAGCGTTCCCATATCTTCCAGAGTGAGCTGGGGTGCCTTCACAACCGCCAGCGCCGAAGCCTCTCCAAAACTTCCGTACTTGTCCGCGACCTTGGCCGTCACAACAACGCTCGAAGCGTTTCCACCTCCGACAGGCAGGAGTACGGCATCCTTGATGGCGCTGGCGCTATCAACGGTGATTTGCGTCTCATCAGTAGCCCCCGTGACTCTGTAGAAGAGGGAATAAGTGAAAGGAAGGTCGCTGGCGTCGTCAACCCAATTCTGCGCCCGAATAGAGAACTCGGTCTGTAGCGCGGTGCCCGTGTTTCCACCGTCCGAGTTCGATACTGAGACGCTGCCCGCAGAGGGGGGGGAATTTACGACGATGGAGATTTGCGCCTGTCCCTGCGGGGAGGAGGAAACTCCGTCAAAGCCAGCAACGAGTCTGAAATCGTATGTTGCCCCGGCCAAGCTCCCTGAAGGTAGAATGAGATTGAAAGGCACCGTGGTGGCGATGGAAGAGGCGGGCACCACGAGAGAAGTGGGCGAAGCAGACAATTCGTCCAAGTACTCAATCTGTTCGCACTCCCAAAAAGCCGCCACTGCGTTGGTCGAATCGGTTTCGATGGAACCCTTGATCTGCAATTTTTTGCTCGGATTCACCTTGACAACGTAGATGGGGGTGATGGACACCTCGGGAGGATCCACCCTTTCTATGGTGATGAAGGTCGACAACTCAGAATATCTCGTGTCGGCGGAATCGGTAGTCGTGAATTGAAGCGTGAAGAGGAGCGTGATGGTGTCGAGGGTCGACCCTAACAGATCGTTGAGGGCCGTGGAGTCCAATGACAGTGACTCTCCGCTAGAATCGGAAAGGCCGGTGCAAGCAGCACCGTAGCTCGGGCTGCTCTCGAGGCAGGTCCAAGAGTAAGCGAAGCCGTCAGCTGTGCCTCTCCTTTCTGGATAATCCGTGTCAAAGCTGGAGGCGCCACTCAGGGTCACGCTGCTTGTGGCGCCGACGCTGCGCCCTCCTCCGGTAATTTTTGCAACCAAATCGCCCTCTTCGACCTCAACCTGAATTGAAGCCGTGTTGGTGAGAGCATCGCTGTCCGTAACCAGGACGGTGAAAGTGTAAACTTGGCCCGGGGTTAAGGTAAAAGCGGGCACCTTGAAATATCGCAAATCAGCGGAAGTCTGTTCGAGCCCGTAACTGTTGGACCATAGATACTGCGCGGCCGGGATGATCTTAAGCTCGTCCCCGCAAGAGGCGGCCTCTCCACTGGCGAACAAGCTGATTTCCTCGCTCCTAGAGATGTAGCGGTACGAATCTCCTTCGATCGTTACGGTGGGAACGCTGTTATCCGCGACGCTCACGACGAAATAATTCGTCAGCGAAGAAGTTTGAGAGAGGAAATTTGTGAGCGTCAGCTGGAATGAGTACTGCTGCCCCTGTCGTAGGTTGGCGTTTGGGATGGTCAAGACTGGGTCGAATGCATCTGCCGAGTTGGCTGCGTCAACGACTGATGTGACCCCTGAGGTGTCTGATGCGGAGGCAGAGAAGGACCAGGAGAAGCTAAGCCAGTCCCTGCCGCCGTTTCCGAACGAAGTAGATGCGTCCAGCCTTATATCTCCACACCTTGAAATTGAGAGAGGACCGGAGACAGTGACAACTGGGGTGAGAGGCGATTCAGGAAGTCCAATGGTGGTCACGAGCGGTTCAGCGTTGGTGCTAGAGGAGCAATCGACGCCGACCATGCACACGGCGTAAATTTTATTTGCATTCACAGCAATGTCGCTTCCGGGGACGGTGCTAGAGGTGGAGGGAAGCGTAACCTGCAAACATGTACTTGAGATAAATTGGCATGTCGCTCCCTCGTCAGTCCCCTGGATGGTGAGCACGCTGTTGCAGTCGAATTCGGAGTAGAGAGTGGTCAGGTTGAATGTCGTTGAGCCAATGTCCGTGGCTTCTACGAAATCTACTATCAGCTTGTCTCCGTTTTGGCTGAAGATAACGCTAGATAGGGCGGGCGCAGCTGGAGGGGCCCCGGCGGACTCGATGACGAAGGTGGCAATCGTTTCGTCGGACTTTGTAAAGGAGAAGTCGCCGCCAGCATCAATAGTTGGCATGTCGTCGTCTCCGCGTCCTTTAGATGAAGCGCCGTACTCGTCGACGCTACTGCCGACGTACTGAAAGACTACAATTCCGCAGCCTGCCTCTTGAAAGGTTGCCGTGAAAGAAGCTTCAAGGGAGGTGTCCTTGTTGGAGGTGAAGTTGAACACTCTAGAAGAGAGGGCAGTGGACGTGACGTCTAGGTACCCTACACCTTCGCCTTCAGATAGTTTCGCTTGGAAGCCCTCAGGAGAGCATGGAGTATTGGAGTCATGGATGAAGTAGTATGCGAGGGCCATAACTTGGACGCTCTGCGTTGGGTGCTGGGACAACTCAAAGGTCAAGAGCGAGGAAGTGACTGTCGCTCGAAGGGAGATTCCAAATCCTTGCGCGAGGCTGATAAATCCGCAACACCCTGTTTGAATGGTTGGAAATAAAGGTTTGTATTCCAAATCGTCCCCTCGCCCCGAGTATATCTCGAACACTTCTGGGTGAAAATCACGGGGTTCCTGGTCGTCTTCCGACCAAAATAAGATGTGGTATGTCGTGAGCGGCTTCAGGTCGCTAATGGTCACCTGGTAGTAAGCTTCGTAGTTGAGGAGGGCGTAGCCGGATCCGTCTTTGCCACCTTCGCTTTCTGTTTCTGAAACGACTCCATCGCGGTGGGGATAAACGCAGTAGGAGAGGGGTCCTGTCTGTTCGACTTCATCCGGAAAGCTCCCATCCCCCCATAGGGTTGGGGTAATTGGTTCGACAAATTTGGACACTCCATTCGCCTTCATCTCCGAGGCGGTTGGAAAAGCTATAGATCCGTTAACATAGTCTGCGTACGGATTGTAGGTCGAAGACGCCTCCAAAGCGTAAAAGTAGGCGGTGCCGGCCACTGGACTCGCAGCGAAATTGAGGGTAGCAGCGGTGTTGGAGGTGTTCCGGTTGCATGAGTCATGCAATACCAGGGGGTAACCGGGTAAAGTTGAAACCATTCCTTCATACGCGACCTTGCTGTTCTTGTAAACATCTGTGCCAGAGGAAGAATCAAGGTACTCTAAAAAGCAGGAGATGTCAAATATGGAGAATGAAGCGAGGCCGGCGAAGGTTATCGTGGGGGTATCGGCAGTCGTCTCGATATGCGTCACTTGACCGTACTCCTTGATATGAGCGTGAGAGCGGTTTGTAATGGCGGACGAAGAGTGAGGGTCGTACTCTCCGCGTTGCTCAAGATATGGAAGGCCGTCGTATTGGGCAAAGGAAAAATAATCTCCGAGATCGGTGGCCTTACACCAGAGGAGTCCGACGTGAGTAAAGTCCTTGAAGTACATTTTCACTGAATGTCCGGTCGCTTGGTCCCCGAGGCTGATGTTGGCGAAGGGCACGACATCCTCGGGCCGCGCCAGAACGCATTTGGTATAATTAGCGTTGTGGACTAGGGGCGAGGTGCAGGGGGAGCATGTGTGCGAGCCAGGGTTGGGCGCGATTTCATTTTCGGGGCAGGTGGCGCAGCCGATTTCGAGCTGAGCGCTCTTGCTGTTGCTGTATTTACCTGCAGGGCAGCTGCCGCACTGGTACGTTGCGGACCCCGCGAGGGACTTAATCTCCTGGCCATCCCCGCAGACACACTGGTAGACGGAGGTGGCAGGATAGGTATTGGCAGAGGAGCCTTCTGGGCACGTGGTGCACGCCAAGTTGCCTTGGCCAGTAGCGTAGGAATTCTCGTCGCACATTGAGCATGTAGAAAGCCCCTGCGAGTCGGCAAACTTGCCTTCGGCGCAGCTCACACACGTGTTGTTACCTCCGCTTTTGGACTTGCCAGCAGGGCATGCAGTGCACGTGTATCCGCTGGACGGAGATTCGGTTGAGCCACCGCCCAAATCAATGGATGGTCCGACTCCAGGGGAGGGACTTGGAGAAGAGAGATCAGGTGGGGTGATCTCTTTACCGTCTGAACATGCGCAGTCGTACATGCTGAAGTAGGGAGTGAGTTAGGAACTGAAAGTTCTTGGTGTTTTTGGACAAATGTTGGACGATGGTTGCGGTAGATCTCACCTGCTTGAGGTCAACAAGGCGGAACCTGGCCAGGTACTGTCATCGGGACAAGAGTCGCAAACGAACGACCCAGCTATTTCCGAGAACTTCTCCAAGCCGCAGTCAGCGCAGTGCGTTTGTCCAGTTAAGCTTTGGCTCTTTCCGGCCTCGCATTCGTCGCAGGCCGATGCTCCGTGCAAATTGACTGCGTGTCCTAAGGGGCAAGCCTCGCAGAGCTGCATAGCCGCAGAGCTGTAGGTGCCCACCGTGCACTGAGAGCAGACGGGGGGCTTGGGATTCATAAAGTTAGAGACAGGCGAAGAGGAGAGGAGAGAGGAGGAAATTTTGCGGACTTGAGCGAGAAATTTTATCTCACCTTGAGGGTTAGGTCTATTCCGTGACCAGAGGAGCAGAGGCACCCTTCAAAGCGCTGGCCGCTGAGGCCGTTAGTGCTGGAACCTTCGGGGCAGGGTTCGCAAGCAGATGAACCGGGGTTTGACCACGTGTCCGGGTCACAAGATGTGCAAGAAGTTGAAGCAGAAGCATCTGTGAAGGTTCCTGCCCCGCAGCTGACGCAACTCTCGGTCGCGCTGTCGTAGAATGAGCCAGGAGAGCAAGGCTCGCACAAAGCCACCTCGCCCAATTCATCGATCGTTATGCTCATGTGGTGGCCGACGGCGTCGCAGGTACACCTGGAAGCGCCAGTCGAGGACGTGGAGGCGGCTGGACAAGGTTGGCACAGTGCCTGTCCGATTAGGCTCTGATACGAGTTGCTGGAGCACTCGATGCATTCACCGTCTGCGTTGTAGCTGTAACCGGGCTCGCAACCGCAAGGGTGAGCTCCCTCCCCCCAGTAATGTTTACCCTGAGTGTGGTGAGGGTAATTTGTTAGAGTTTCTGTTAGCTTTTACGTGAACGAACTGAATCGACGTACCTTTCCGTCCGTGGTCGTGTGAGCTTTATATATCTCGCACTGCTTGCACTTCATTGTGTAGCCTGATATCCATTCAACAAGCTCTTGCTCGGAGTAGGAACCTACCGCGCAAGCTTCACACGACGTTTCGCTGGTAGAAATTTCAGACGTTGAGGTGGAATGTCCGTTGTTGCACTTTAGGGGGTGGTTTGGGTCGAGACAAGATGAGTTAGAGAGTGTGAGGGGGGGGGG